>JAVTVJ010001751.1:0-281436 GCA_034509425.1 Eopsaltria australis | reverse complement strand
CAAGCAAACTACTGGTTTCAGAATTTCATTAAGAGCAATACGTACCACAGCAACAAAAGATACTGGGTAAAGCTACTGAACTGCACAAGTTCTGACAGCTGGAGAAGCTGCTGGGCCACAGACAAGGTGAGGGAAGGGCCACAGACAGCAGGGGATGAGATGGCCAACCTTGGGAGACAAGGATGTGGCAGACTTCTCAGCAGCTACAGTAAGGGCAGTGAAGCAGCAACACTGCTGTCCCCAGGCTGATCGCCCACAGTGACAGCAGCTTTCTGCATCCCCTACAAAAGGCAGTGCCTGGCCCCAGCAAGAACAAAAGTGAGGTGTCCACGTAGCAAATAGCAGCAGGTAGTTTCAATAGAACAGACTCTAAACCCCAGAGCATTGTCTCTGAATTCCTACATGCATTAGAGACTACTTGCAAAATTTGATAAGCTCATCAGTTTTATTAGGGACTTTTTCCAGCAACTTACATGCAGCTAGAAAATTGTCTCAGTTGCTGTTACACAGGAGTAAAAGAACTGATTTACTAATAATGTAACTCAATGTGTGGGAACATATCTGCAGCCTCACACAGAGTAATTAAATAAACAAACGAACCACCCAAAGCCACACCGTGAAACTTCTTTTCAACCAAATTTCAACATACATTTCTGCCAATAAGTTTTTTTCTCCAAGTCTTAAACTACAGCAAAAAAAAAAAAAAAATGGAGGAGAAAAATGTTTGCATTTTACATGGCTTTGTCATTTAAATTTCTCTTTAAATTCATATTACAAATGATCATTCTCTACGTTAAATGGAGTATATAGCTTTGTTCTCATGAAAGGGGCAATTTTAATTAAGAGACTGAGAAAGCAATGGCTTAATAAAATGGACCATAAACAGCATGACATTCCAGTGATGTATTGACCTCAGTCTTAAATATTTAACATTCTAGGGAGAATATAAAGTGGTTTTATAGATATGTATGAGAAGCTTTGGATAAAACATCAAATATTTAAACAGTACATTAATAAACTTCTGGAAATTAAAGCTCCCAAAAGAATAAATAGAAGAACTTGACAAAAGTAGCATTCCCAAGAGTGTAAAAAAAGGCATTTTTTCCTAAAATAAACTGGTATTCATTAAAAACTTCTTAATGTGAGATTTTATAAACCATTTCATTTATAAACAGAAGCATGATAAAGACTACTATTTGCATTTTTACTGCCAGAAAAAAATACCAACATCAAAAAACTCCATGAACACTCTCTGCTTCCAAACCAAATGAAAGTACTTCAAAACTTCTACAAGAAAGTGTGCAAGTGTTCAATTTTTTAAATTATGAGATTCATCTAAATAGCATCCAAATCTGAATTTTTATCACATAAAATTAAACCCAACGAGACTGTACTATATAACTTATTTTGTCAGAGGAATACTGCGCAATCCTTAAGACTCATTAATCTTGAAGAAATAAACATTTCCAATACTACAAGAACTGGGGAAAATTACCTTTGTCTTCTAATCAGTTGCTATGCTAACTTTCAGCCTAGTTTAGATCAGGATTCTGAAAAGAGCAAATATTTATAGAAACTGGTTTGGACTGCAGAGGTTTCTAAGGGCTGGCTCTCTTATGGGGAGTGTGCTTATACTACTCATGTCTTGTACTCCTTTAATTAAAACAAAATTAATTATACAATAGCTTCGATAAATCTATATTAACATTCAAAATTAAGTAGCAATTGAAGCACTGTGGGTTTGTTAAGTGAAACAGGTGGTTGAAGCAGGGAAGGGGAGTTTGGAAATAAGCTCAGGCAGCAGAGCAGCACCTTACAAAGCAGCAAGTATACCAGCAAGTGGTGATGTGAAGTACATGGTGAAGAGAAAGCTGAAAATAGGTTTAGCTGCCTGAGAGATCTCCTAAGAATAATTTTGATAATGTTCTAGTCTACCAAACTGCTAAATGTGTAAGCTGATCTGGATGTCAGCAAGCATTTCTGTTCTGCTCCCTTCCACACCTTCCCGCCTGCTCTCCTACCACTGCTAAAACAAAACCTGAAACTGTAGTGCAAGCACAAATAGAAAAAAAATCTCCACACCATGCAAGACTGATCTGTTGCTCTAGAATCTAGAATCTTTACTGATTATTCAGTATATAGTCAAAACCAAGCAGCACAACCCTTCAGTATTTGTTTTTACAGAATTAAGTCCCTGTTCTTTTCAATAAGCTGCACACTGCAGTGAACCAAAACCAAAGCAAAGGCAAATTACATGTTTGGGAATATACTTGTCCTTCTTAAATTGAAGGAAAAATGAGGATAACCCTGCATGAAAAAACCATTTCTTACTCAGTAACAGCAATAAAACTAATATGAATTTATATTCAAGAACAGAAATAAGTATCAAGGTGTGATTAGTGCAAGAAGTTACATCAAGTCAGCACAAATGACAGGATCATACCACACTTGAATTCATTACAGGAGTGTTCAACGATGAAAAAAATCACATACAAAGGAAGCTTTAATGCTATTATGACCTGCATGTGTTTACAATGCTACTTTATAAATCACTTAAAGCATTACACGACTCCTTAGAGACAGGAATAAAAACTAAAAAGAGCAGAACAATCATTTAAGTATGTCCTTGCTTTCTGCCTATATAAGATTGCTATACACAAGCCTTTTGCACAAATCCAAGAAATATTTTTGTTTTTGAAAAAAACAAATGTATAAAATACTAGTGTGTGACATGCTAAAGACACAAGCATTGCTATTATGAGTTTCAATTGGGTAAAGGTATCTATGAATATTACACTCATAAAATGTAAAATGTCATACACCAGATCTTTCAGATGGGCAAAGCTCACAGGCCAGGCATCAAAAACATTAGGAAAGGAAAAAAGTAGAACTTAACCATTAAGATCATTTTAAGACAAGCCAGAAGGAAGTGGCAAGAATGGAACAGCTATATATGTGATGCTGTTTTGAAGCAGAGCAGGACAGGACAAAGTTGAAAGAAGGGCACCACCACTCGGAAAGCTCAATCCCACCACACCATTCTTCCTTAATGCTTCTGTACGAGTGGAATCTCACAAGCAGGGGATCTCTTCATAACTGCTAGCAGCAATTCCCTCAGCTTTCTCTCTTCTTGTGGCACCAGCCATCATTCTGGAACCAGCAAACTGCCTACCAGTTGTTTCCCACAGAAGATGAGAAAGGAGCACATCAGACTGTTCTGTGCTCAGGAGAACTCAGAAGCCTATTGAATCTGAAATCATGAAATACCACTGTCAGCAGATCATAAAAACACTTCAAGAGTCAGGATCCATCTTCTATTAACAAGCAACACTCACAGAACTCATACCAGTCCCACTGGTACCAAGGACAGGATAGGACCTTGGTATTAGTATAACCATCAGATGGGTTTAACAATGTGTAAAGACATTTAGCATTAGTTTCAAATTAGCTGCAGTTTACCCTTAAACTGAGTCAGAATCTTATAACTGCATCCTAAACCAAGAATCTGTGGGCCAGAATTATCAACCTCTAGCCAGATCCCACACAGCCAGAGGGAAGATGAGTGCTCATGAGTTAGCAATTCTGAGGCAAGTCTGTCCCTCACCGGATACTAATATAAAGCCCAATTCACGCTCCTGAGGTCTCATAACCTTGATACTTACTTTTAGTACAAGATCAAGATGAAAAGCGGTAGACAAAGAAACGTTTGGTTGGAAACATCAAAGTTCACTGCCAGATTTCTGAAAAATTGTATTTCGCTATTTCTGTTTCAAATACTTTTCCAACATTCCTGAAAGCATTACAACCTTATTTTGTCTTATCAAAGCACTCTGTTGTTTCACACACAAGAAAGCATCCACCTGAAAAAAAAAGCGGCCACAAGACACAAGCTCTGAGCATAGCCAGTTCACTCCTCCAAAAGAACATCTCCCTGGTGGTGCCCTATAACCAGAGGATTCATGTACATTATTAGGCACTTCAGTGAAAACTACAGCAATGCTGCTGAGGAAACACAACCAGGAACACAGTCCAGAGTAGAGAATCAGACATCCAAGTTACACTTGACACAACATAGGAACAGTTCAGTCAGACACAGCTCAATACAGAATAGGACCAAAACATGAGGGCCCTGCTTCAACAAGCAGAAAAATACTGCCCTGTGCTGTTCCAAATGCAGTATCTTATTTGGGGCTTTTTTCTCCAAGACAAAAGAGGCACTAAAAACACCATTTTGCAGAAATTATGTTTTCATCGAAAATGCCGGAAGTAAAACGACTGAGCAGCTATAGCATACTCTTTTTTCAAGTTGATGAGTTATACAGACACCAGTAGAAGTGAATCTCTCCTACAACTCTATGCACAGTTCACTTGGTTTTACTTGACTGAGAACAGAAGTGCTTAAACAATTGGTATATAGGTAATAAACTACAGTTTTATAAGCCACATTTATGAGAGGAATACTCTTTGATATGCAATAAATGAAGAATAGATTACTATATCTTGACCTTTAGATTACAGCCCTGAGAAGGGAAAGTTAACTGCAGAAGATTTAACATCATCAAGAACTAGGGGATTTCAGATGAAAAGAACTGGTGTGTACGCGTAAGTAGATAAAAGATACGTCCACCATTAACTCCATGCCACACAATTGCTTTCAACTTTTATATGGATACAACAACCATACTTCATTTTTGTACAAGTCAAGCAAAGTAGAACATCCTTAACAGAGCAGGAAATGAAGTTTTAGTCATTGCACAAAATAAATCAACAAAAATGTAATGTCTGTTGATGACAATGAAACCACTAGCATATGCACTCAGGACTCTGATCTATTCTGTCCACCAGATGCTCTCTCTTTGTGAAAGGCTGGTAAAAAGAATTAGAGAGTTCATTGTGGCTTAAGCAGATTTTTTTTCATGCTGTTAAGTACTTTTCTAAAGTTTTACTGCAAAATTTTAATGTTCTTAAGGATCATAAGCAAATATCTACGATGAACAACTTATAACCCACAGGCCATATGCAGTGTGGCAGAACAATTCATCTAGCTTGTTCCCTTTGGCTGCTTCTCCTAAGAACCTCAGCTGCACACCAGATGACTGCAGTGGAGCAGGCAGTCTGCTCCCCACAACCATTTTATCTAGGGGGCTTGTAGCCTCTTCTTCATCATATAATAAGCCCATCTTTAAATGCATGCTGGGAAAAGGGTTGAAGAGCTTCCAGGAAAGATGTCCACTTCCCACTGCCAGAACAATGCATTTATCCCACAACATCATCACTGTCCACATCTGAGGAACATATGGGAAGAAGACCATCAAGAACAGGGTGAATGAGTTGTATGGAGTCAGCAGCACACCCCTGTCTGCCCTCTTTCTCAGGTCTTCACCAGGTCCTGCTGGGGAAAAACTGCAGGGTAGAAAGCTTAAACACCTGGAATCCAGTAGAGATAGAGGAAGGCAGAGACTTCCAGAAGGCAGCAGAACTACCCACATATACAACACAATCCAGATGATAGTCACCTACAGAAAGTGTTCCAGAAGCTGTGAAATATGACACTCTCCTGCCACTGGGAATAAAAATCAAACCTGAGAGCAGCCCACCCACCCAAGGACTGGAACACTGCTGTCTACTGTGCTGTCTATAGCCAACAGCAGGGCAACACTGTTTGCATGGATTGAGAGGCCTCTCACCTCCTAGAACTGCACAGAAAACCACTGCAGTTCTTTGAAAAGTTGTCCCCCATTACCAACACACTTCTTGAATACCAGGACTAATGATCCTTGGGTTGAATTCTAAGTAATTACTCATTACTGCTGCTACAGCAGCTGTTAATTCATTTCAGAATTCAATTCATTTCAGCATATTGAATAATGCTGGGAGGTTAACAGGCCTAACAGGCTTTGATATATAATGAAATCAAAAGACATTTTCAGCTTTCACTGAAAATACTTGCAAATTAAATAAATCAACAGAATCCTTTAGATGACAAAATATCCCACAAGAATGATTCACACAAATAAAATTTTAAAAGTAGCCTTGCATTGTTCATGCTCCAATGAGGTGCAATACATAAGGACTTTAACTGAAAAATAAGGATAACACCTCATAGCATTCTGAGTTCTGTAGACCTTTGCATGTGTAAAGGAAGCCAAGTGCATCTCTTGAAGCCAAGGTGAGAGCCTCAGAACATGGCTTCTTAGCAAGTCAGTGGCATGCCAGAGAAGAGGAAAGAAAAAAAAATTGTAATTCTCAACAGAGAAAACAAGTTTGTTCCATTTTCTCCAGAGGCAAAGAAATAAATATTTACATTTGAGGTTCACGCTTTTATAACAGTTGGAGCAATACTAGATGGTCCAGAGTATTGCCAGTAGCACAGTACAATTTCCCTCAGGTTCTATGGCCTGTAAAGAGGGAAAACAATGACTTTTCCTTAGAAAAGAAAGCACACATTTAAACCTGAACATTCACCCATTATTTTGGATAAAGTGAAGCTCATTGGGATTGGATTTATTATTATCCATAAGTGTTCAAAATAAAATACAATCTACATCAGTTGTGCATCAAAATTACTTAACAGAAACCACTCTTCAAGTGCAGGTATTACAAGGTAAGTCACAAGTGATAGGTGAGTAAAGGGAATTTTTCTGCTCAAATGATATCTAATATAATTCAATAATACTACTCCTTCCAAAATGAACAAGCTATAATTCCAGAGCATACTTTGTACTGAAAGAATTAAGAGTATTTTGTCTTCTGGAATTTTAAGATGCTTTTACCAAAGGTGAATAAATTACAGGATTTTTCCACTACAAAACCTGTAATCATGCCCATTCTTAAATAGTAAGTCCTGCTGGAACGAGGAGCTAAAATACATTCCAACAAATTTATCTATGCTTTAATCTATCAACAAATGAGGAAAAACTACTTCCTTTCCAAGGAAATATTTTTAAATGCATTACCTCACCTCATTCCCCATTAAACCACACAAAACCAAACTCTTCACCCAACTACATGAAACAAAGCTGGATTGTAGGGTCCTGATTTGATGTCAGCTGGATTGGGACAAATCTGGAATTACTCCAAAGTAAATCAATTGAAGTAGTCCAGACCTACACCGGGAAAGCTGCATCAGAATATGACCCTAACCTTCTAGGAATTATGCCAAAGATGATATATAAATCCTTTCTCCCTGTACCTGAGAACAAAGACACTGACTATTGGCATTACATTTCCTTGCTGTAAGTAGGTCAGGGGAAAAGTTGACTAAAGATCAGTAAATGGACAGGGATTACTCTTAATCTTTCTACTTCATACAATAGTATCTACACATCAGAACAGGTCCTCTGCACTTTATAAAGCTAAATACTCCATTCACATGTTAGTCCTTGTATTTGTCTAGGTAAACCTATTTTCTGAAACATAAATCAGCAATGTTGTGGTATCTGAGTTTCAACTCTTACATTGCAGCAATCACCATCAATCTCTGCTCCTGTTCAAATGGGTTCCTTTCCAATATTTAGGAGCATATATCATGACATCACTCCCAAACACTAATTTACCAAATTAACCACAGCAAAAAAGAAACCAAAGAACTCTTTCTACCTGGTGCACCACCATGAATAGTGAAGATATGCTGTGGCAACCTTGTTCTAAAAGCAGCTGGGTTCAGTTTAAACCCTGAACTGCCTAACAGTAAATGCAAATTCAGTGTCATCAATGATACCCCAGCTTCTGCTCTCCAAATGTTTCATATGCACCAAAGGGAAGCAAAGGGGTTGTGGCAGGGAGGAACAGATCTGGTGGCTGGCTAGCACAGACCAATTCAGTTAGTTTCTTGTCCAGGACCTTCCTGCAGCACAGTTCCTCAAATAGATGGACTCTTGTATCACCCTCCTCTCTGTCTCCATGGACAGCCTCCCAATACATAAACTTAAAAACAGAACACTTGTAATTATCTTTGTAAGTGTTGGCATTTAGGTTACTTACATATTTAAAAATCATTATGTATTAACACACAAGTTTCTGGGAAGATGATGTTCTATTTTCCCTGGTAATTTTGATGTGATAATAAAAGCATGATATACAGAGCCAGAGAATTATCTTCAAGGGGTCCTATGTCAGGAATGAATGTCCAGAAGACCTGAACAGCCAACAGCTCTGTCACCTTTTGGAGGTCCCAGTCAGTTTGACAAAGTTTTCTTGAACATGAGCACTTAAAGTAGATTTTAGAAAACTAATACACCTAGACACACAAACCCTCTTTGTATTCATACATATCCCAGTGGCAATAAAAAGTGTAACACAGGTAAACTCATCTGAAATATATAAGCATATGCAAATCACTAGCATTAGTTACAGGAATTAGTAGATAGTTTTTTTAACCTACTAACCTGTTGACTATTTGGGATTTTTTTCCAGAAATATAGCATATTAAGGTGCACTAAAAGCAATTCTATCACATTCACATTCAAATCCACAACTTTGAGACCCACAACATACTCCACAGTTCTAAAATACAAGTTAAATCAGTCAATGCTACACTAGCTCTAACATTTAAATTATGCCATCCATTTCCTTGCTATGATCTTGGTTTGCTGTATGCACTTCCTTCAATTCCCTAGCAGCACAGCCACTTCACCGAAAAATTACTGCTTACTGTCATAGCTGGTACAGAACAAAACTATTATTTACATTTCAACAATGCACTTTCTAACTGGTGCTTTGCCAGGAGTTCAACCTGACATTCAGCTTCCAAGCTCGTTTTGCTGCCTAGAAAGCTCTTACATATCATCTCCTCTCTCCACACAGCATATTCAGGTGATTTGCTTTATAAACAAGTAACATTCACACTCTTGAATTTTCCAGAGTATAGCTGTACCATGTAGTGTAAAATAGTCTGGGGTCTACAGTTTTCCAGTGATCACGGAATGTGTGAAGATGGGTCCAACAAAGAACTCCAGAAGAAAAAAAATGGTTTTGTTTGAGGGAGGTAAGTTAAATATACACTGACTGCCATTCAGCTTTCAGCTGGGCATGTGTGACACTGCCTGCCCACAAAACAATCAGAAAATGGCTCTTGCCTGCTCTCACTGCCTTACTAACTGGATTAATGTGAAATTATAACCCATGCAAAACAACTGCTTACCAATGTACTGAGTGTTATCCAGGTTTCCTGTCCTAACTCTTCCTTCTTACCGTCAAGCAATAACCAAATAAAGTCAGATGGAAAATTGTCTTTAATAGGCATAAATACATATACACATATATATACATCCACACAAACGTATGTGAGGAGGTCCTATAGCAGTACAGTACAAAAGGTAAGTGGGGCTGCTGCTTCCTCACTTGTTAAGTAACACAATCCCCCAAGTAAAGGAATCAAGAAGTACAAAGTAGAAAATAAGGAACTACATTTTTAAATGAGAAAAAGAAGGAACATGAGCTTCCTCTGAGACAAACACTCTTCCCCTCCACATGGGCAACACCACTACAATGAACATTCAAAGTACTTCACAAGCAAAGTGAAATAGATACAGATTTTAAGTGCCAAAAGGTGTAAGAGACAGCTCACTGGAATGAAATTGTATTGCAGTCCAGAACTCATACAGAGATGAGCACAGAAACACAATTCCTCACACTGAGAAGCACCAGCTTTGGTTAAAACGAATAATACATATTTTGTTAACACAGGCATTTAGCATAGGTTTATTAGTTTTCATGTGCATGAATAAAGAGAAATGTGCATATCTGGGAGTCAAACAGCTGTTGGCTTACATAATTTGATTTCCAATTATTCTTTTCTTTATTTTATGGAACATGACTTACCAGTGGCAAGTTACCATCAAATTCTAGAATTAGTTTTAGAGAATGCTATGGAAGCAGAAGTAAAAAAGAAAAGGGGGGAGACAGAGAGAGATAAATGAATTGACTGTTACTTGTACCCTCTTTGCTAACAATATACAAGTTTCCACAACTATGATAAGGGAAATGCTTCACTCAGAACACACTCCAAAGCACAGCCTGCACATTCTATGCCAACAAATCTCTAATCCTGATACACTCCAGTTCCAGGAAAATTATCATAGATTGCTATCCAGCTCTTGTTTTAAGAACCAGTAGCCCATGTACAACAAGCTCATAACACTTCAACTTTCAGCAAATGAAAATAAATATTTTCTATCAACAAAGATCATTTTGGGGAAATAAAGAACATGTTTATAAACATTTACTGATTTAAAACTAAATTTTGATATTCTGAATTCTCACCATGTTGCTTCCCAAAAAACTCAGTTTTGAAAATGAACCCATTCTGCTGCTTCATTCTCTATGTTGAGTTGCCAACGTTAAAATTGCCAAGTGCACTGACATGGCATTGCAATATAGACACTGGATCCTGGACACTCTCTAGACCCAAAACACGACGTTTGGAAAAAAGAACTAAAGCACTGGCTATAGTTCAGAAAGATCAGTTCAGTAGGTCAGCTGATAGCTACTCAATATATAATTTAGCAGAATGAGACTGATCAGATAAGGACATACTTAGACAACACACGGATGAGTGCAGGGATTCCAAAAAGAAAAGGAATCAACTTCTACAGCCAATAGTCAAAGCATAATTATAGTTAAACTGGAATTCCAAGTAGAAAGGAGGAATCTAGCTAGGAAGTCAGTGCCTACAGTTTAAGTATTTTAAAAAAACCCAACACACATTAAAGAACAGGACAAGAAAAAAAATAGAGGAATTAACAAAAATAAAGTAGTGAGAACCAGGGATTAATTTAAGAGTGTCTGTCCAAAAGCACAAGGCTTTTTAAAAGTACAAATCCAAAACACATGTCACATAAAGCTGATTTCTGTGGAAATACAAGTTGATCCAGAAAACAGCAAGCCCCATATCCACATCTATTTTAGAATAAACCCATGCAACAACTGTGTTTTAGTAATCTGCTCTGAAAATACCTTCTTCAAAGCACAGGAGAAAATAATAACATATTAAACTACTGGGTCTGAAATATTATGATAGATTCAATAAATTCAGCACTATGCGGGAGTCCCAAAAAATATACATACATGGAAAACTACTCCAACATGTCTAAAATTACTATTACTTCTTTCCAAAATATGGTATCCTCAAAAGGTTCCACTAAAATAAGTGAGATATTTCTCAGCTAGTCAGGTGTTCCAAGGCAAACAAGTGGAATTCTTCATGTAAGAGTGCGACCCTCACCTGATTAAACAATCAATTTAGAAATATCTGTAAAGATATGAAAGCTTAAAGGATCACCAACACTACCCCAAAAAACCCACCCTTCTCCTACACATCCATGGGTTTTCTTTAATCTCTTCTCATCCAACCTATTTGTCCATTTAGGTGCCTCAGCATTCCTTCAGGTACTACTCCCATCTACATTATCCTTTCCTCTTGCTACTTGAGAAATACAGAATTCCAACTGATATTTCACATAAGACCAACAAACTTCAAAAGTCATGGTCCAAACAAGCGTCTTGTACTAAGCTAACAACACCATAAATCTGATATAAATTATTTGGTGCCTACTTTTGTAAATATATTTGGGACTCTATAGCAAGTCAGAGCGGACTCCAGAAGAGCTCTCTTGGTTGCAGGATATGCACATTTCAACCTGGCTGCCTCAAACTTTACCAGCTGAAGAAGAAAATTGAAGCTGCAGTCTCTGCAGCTGCAAGGCTTCTCAGCAGCCTTAGAATGGGCATAAATTGAGGTAAAGTACTAGCACCACAAAAGCATTGAAAAAAGAAGTCAGACCCCAAACCTGGGGCATTGATTTGGCAGTTAAAAGAAAGGTCATGTACACTGTGTATAAAGAATTGAGACATTAATGTATATAATCCACCATTTTTACATAAGAAAACACATTTCTGTCCTTCTTGAATTTAAAGGACAATTAAACTGTTTTTTTGGAGGGGAATAAGTTTTTTAAAACTTGAAAAATGTTATTTGCTTTTTGGCAAGGGCATGTTTTCCAACACACAACTGACATCTTAAAAAGGCAAAGAGCCAGTCTAAGCTAACATACCCAAATTGCAATAAAAAAAAAAACCAAACAATCCTTATTCTAAATACTTAGGTTTTAGAAAATCAGAAAGGCAACTTGGGATACATGACAAGCCTAGTCCATACACCTCAGACAAACCGACTGTATGAGTACACTGAAAGACGAAGTACTATGAATTATGACAAGCCAGCAAGGGAACCTGAGGCCTTGAAACTCAACCAAACCCCAACAGTTGGCAGGCATTACTAATGCTGAAAAAGAGTTGTTTTAAAACAGCAGTTCTCCACTGAGATAGCAGCTATAAGATAATATAGCCATGTCAAGTTAGCTTTTCAGCTACCAGCACTGCATTAAGAGGGCTGTCTTTTCAGTCATTTTTTGCAAACCAAAAAAAACTCATCAATTTAGAAAGAGATAGTTCAGGCAACAGAAAGAACAAGACAACAGGAATTTGAGCTTTACTCAGAAAGCAGAAACTTCTTGCTCTTGATCAGTACTGCAATAGATTCTGCAGTACACAGGAGCACAAAAGGAACACCAGCAAAAGTATGAGGTGTCTATGAATGATAATGAAAATATAGCCTTAAGTTTTGTCAGTACGAAGGACAAAAGTACTTCACTGGTTCGTGCCTGGACTGGGTTTGCAGGGCAAGATTTTGGTAGCAGGGATCTACAGGGGCTTTGTGAGAAGCTCCAAGACAGACCTGTGGCTGGCCAAGGCCATCAGTGATAATTATCAGGTAACAGATTTAAGATAGAAAAATAAAAAAAACTATTGGACAGAAGCAAATACAGCCAGAGTAGAGAGAAATAAGGACATGGGAGCTAAAGAACCCTGAAGACACCAAGGCCAGTGAAAGATCAGGAAGAGGTGCTCCAGGCATGGAACAGAGATCCCCCTGCAGCTCATGGTGAAGGAGCTGTGCCCCTGCAGCCCATGGTGGAGCAGCGATCCACCTGCAGCCTGTGAAGGATCCCGCACCAGAGCAGGTGGTTACCTAAAGGAAGCAGTGATGCCATGCAAAGCCCACACTGGAGCAGGCTCCTGGCACCACCTGTAGACTCACAGGGAGAGGAGCCCACACTGGAGCAAGTTTGCTGGCAGGACTTGTGATCCCTTGGGCTGTTCCTGAAGGACTGCACCCCATGGAAGAGACCCACACTGGAGCAGTTCATGAAGAACTGCAGTCCACGGGAAGGACTCACATTGGAGAGGGTTTGTGGAAGACTGTCCCTTGTGGGAGGGAACCCACACTGCAGCAGGGGGGAGGAAGCGGCAGCAGTGTGATAAACTAACCACAACCCCATTCACTGTCCCCTGTGCTACTTGCAAGAGAGGTAGAGAATCAAGAATAGAGTAAAGCCAGGGAAGATGGGAATGGTGGGGGAAGGTATTTTTAAGATTTGGGTTTACTTTTCATTATCCTACTCTGATATGATTGGTAAAAAATCTAATTCATTTCCCCAAGTCAAGGGTCTGTTACATTGACTGGTGAGTGATCTGCTCCTATGCTTATCTCAACCCATGAACCTTTCACTATATTTTCCCTCCTGTCTAGCTGAGAAGGGGAGTGATAGAGCCCTCTGATGGGCACCTGACAGCCATCCAGGGTGCCATCACAATGCCTAATAAAGAAATTTCATTGACAATCTGAAGTACAGCTGCACTGCTCGGCTGTGCCAGTGTCCATTATCTTTCTTATTAAGGTATCACGGCATCCTCATATACCTAAAATTATACCAATTTGCACTGAAGTCTTCTTGACAAATAATCTCATACCAGAATGTTCTACTGTTGACACAGAGTTCAAAACACTTCTGGAAGTAGAATATGAGTGAGTATTAGCCAAATACACAGATATCAAGCACTGATCTTTGCGTGTAATATGGAACCTGCTTGACTATCACAGACAGTTTTCTTTTTTCTTCTACTTTGAGTGAGATTACATTCTGAGAAAGCAATTCCAGAGTGTTTAAAGAAGGCTTCCTACTTAAATCATTATAAAAATTAAGAGAGTGATAGAAATCCATTATTTTGGAAGCTCAGATTCCACTTTCTTACCATAGAAACCCTTTTCTGAACCCTTGGATAAGAAGAACATGCAATTTAGCCACAGCTTCAGAAGGCACTAGAGAGATGCGCTTTCACAAAGGAGGAGAGGAAAAAAAAGAAGTGGTGCTTGCACATGTGCGTAATTAGATGTTTGTAAGATGTCTACTGTCACAGATGCACCAACTATGAAAAGCAGACAAGTAGGCATTAAATGTATGTTAGATATAGACCTCCTGAACCTAGACTGCCAGAGCAGCTTGTGGGAAAAAAAACTCATCTCATGGGATTCACTGTGCTCCCAATGTGAGACACACTATGCCTGGTGATCACAGGATATTGATTCTATTACCAACTCACACAAGACAGTTCTTCTAATTTCAATTAACAGCTGCAGCACATTTTCCTTTTGATGTGCTCTAGGAGAACGGTACTTTGACCAAAAAGGTATCCAGCCCATTAGTTCTGAGATAACCCTGTAGCAGAGGTCAAAGCACAGTAAGCCTGAACAGCCAGGAGATTTCTTGAAAATCACAAACTTGGTCTGAACACCACCACAAAGAGGTACACAGACATCTTTTTAAGAAACCAAAATGAGAAAAGGCATCATCTACTCTCTTATATACTATTGTTCCAGCTGCTACAGGAACTGAAGGAGAAACTGTAACTACACACAGCTCCTGGCAGCTTCCTTAACTTGCAACACCTCTCTCTTCATAACATGCAAAGCGCATTCATTTGAACAAAAAAAGCTACTGAAAATCACTGATGTTATACAATCTTAATACCTGTTGTAATAATGACCAGGCTGATTTTAGAATCATAGAATCATTTCAGTTGGAAAGGATCTTTAAGATCAAGACTGTTAACTGTTTTGACATCCTCAAAAGATTTTCTTGACAAGAACTGCATTCAAAATTGGAGTTCTTTGCAAGAATACAGTCCCAACTATATTTAGGACAACAGCAATAGGCATTTAGGTAAACAAGACAGGTGTTCAGACTGAGGCAACACAAGAGCAGTGGCAAGACTCCTACAGCTAGAGTATTAAGAAATACACCTGAAGGAGTCTGAACAAATTCACAAAGGCAATTTCTTCTTTCATTAGCAGAATTATTGCAATCTAAAGCACCAGATACTTTGCTTTTAAAGTCTATTAAAATGGTTAGTAGGAACAAAAATAGGTAAATTACAAGGTCACTCTTGCGTCCCCAGCTAGTACATGTGAGCATTTATTCAGCTTTAAGCAAACCTGCTCATCTCCGCATCAGCCTCTCATTTGAAATCACTGGCGAAAGACAAAAAAGTCTCTGAACCAAATGCTGCAAGGCCTTTTCTAGCACCTGTTACAGCCTGCTTTTACTACTTCCTCTATTGAGAGAGTAAGTTTATTACATATTTTTGCATGAGATTTGTGAGGCATGGTATTTATCCCTCAAAAGGATAATATTCTTGAAAGAGAACCTCTTACCTAGAACATTTTTGTTCACATAAAGCAATTCATAGAAAACTTAAGAACTCTTCAGACAGGAGTTCTTCACAGAAAATGGCACAAAACCCAACAAAAGACTCTGCCAAACCTTCCCGAGCCTTTGGAAAACAGTAAATTAGTCTGATTTGCATGAAGCAATTTGTTTCAATTCGAAATAATATGGAAATTTTTTCTTATTATTTTTATATACAATAATTTGTATGCATGTACACACAGAAACATAAAAACCTCTTTTTTCTTAAATTAATCTATTAAAACACAAAAAAGAGGATCATGAACTGGCTGCTTAATAAGAATTTCATATTCATCCTTAGCCTAGAATGATTCAACACTACCTGATAACATCATTTGCTTCCTATAAAGCAATTCTCGATAAATCTTCACCTTAAATTTTGCATGCAAGTGCTAAAACTACATGTCAGATTTACTGAACTGAACATACTACTACGAAAGTAAGCACCAAATGAAATTTATTTAAAACAGAAAATCCTTCAGCTTCCACAAGAACAAATGAAAAGCATAAAGGTGAGCCACTAAAGACTAAGTCCTCTGACTTCAAGTCTTACCATATTTTTGCTGTCACAGAACAGCAGACTTACAGACTCGAATGAAAAAAAAAACAGCACTCCTTGTCCATACAGCCACATTCAACTGAACTACTACAACCCAGGTGAGGAAAAAAAACCACTAAAGCACTGCTTCAGATCTTGAGCTGGCTTTACCACCTAAGCAAAAACTTTATACCCTCATCAAACACAGGTCTTCTGACTTCACTTTCTAAGTCCTTCATAATCTGTCAACACATCTTGTCTCCCATCTCAATAATTTCCTGGTCAAGACCAATGTCTGCTTCCAGCATTCTTTGGTGGCAATCTCTACCAGTTGTCAGGTAAGAATGTGTCTGGTATTGTGACAGCCATGCTTGTGGGGTGTTCTCTACTGCTTCCACAAAGTTATTATATTCCTTCACAACTTTCTTTGTAATGCCTCATGAAAGGAGTAGTGCTCAATTGTCTGTATGCTGATCCAAACTGCTTGGTTTCCCTGTGCCCCTCAAAGTGCTCCAACCTACCAGTCTTCTCCAATTCCATAATTATCCCTTGAGTACAGAGAGCCTTCATATACATCAGCATATTTCTGGTGCACTGTGTTCTGCTTAAAGGCAAGGACTCAAAAGCAAAGCACTAACATAACACATTTCTCCTTGATCTCCCCCAAGATGAAAAGCCACAGAATTCAAGGTTGATCATGAACAGTCTTGTGGTTAGTTATAATGGCAGGAAGGTGAAGAAAATAGACACTGGCTTACAGGCTTGCTCTTCCCAATTGGCACTACCTGAATTTAGAATCCCTGATTTGGGCATGGAGATATCTTAGCATGGAGGGAGGAAGAGAAAGGAGCAAAGAATTTCAAATAGCTTGGAAGAAAAAAAAAAAAAGAATTTGTGTAGAAAAGAGTTAAGAACAGTCCAACAGGACAAAGGGAGAAAAACAGCAATCAACATAGATTTAACAAAGCGTTTTCAATTCTATATGAAGCCTGGAGATTTAATATATAGATATAGGTAATGAGAAGAGCAGAATACTGGAATTTTAACCACCTTCTAAAACAAAACATAGCACTCATAGAGAACAGTGTCAGGGCAGTCAATTACTATAACTTAAATACAAGTAAAGCAAACTTCAGAATCACATTTAAGTGTTTAAGAACAGATTTTAAAATCATGCCAACATATCTGAGAACATCATAAATGCTCATGCTTAAAACTCAGTGCTGCAGAAGATTATGTTCAAGAGCAAAAAAAAAAAGCCAGGCACAGTTGCATTAGTCTGGCAGACATCAAAAAGCAGTGTGAAATACCTCACAGCCAAATTCTGTTTCAAGTACTGACACTAACCTAAGTCACAACCAAAAGTGTACATACAAAGCATATTCAACAGAACACCACTTAAAGCACTGCAAAGTTCTGTTCCTGATGCACTTCAGTTTAATTTTCTTGTAAAGTAGCCACATTTAACATTTGGTTTTTAGAAATAGTATCAGAAAGTAATAGGAAAGGAGAAAAAGGAAGAAAAGCACAGAAGAAAAAGGGGGAAACCAAAGACTTTAAAACTGCAAATACCACTAATCCTACATCATTCAGGATTTTGTACATCATTATGTGAACTTACCACTTATACAGCACTTCTGCTTAGAAAAATAATTTTTGCATAAGTTGAGCCATTAGTGTCTAATCCAAACTTAGCTGATGAGATGCTGTAATAGGCATAAACAGCAAAAAAACCTAACTAAACTAACAGTGAACCTGGAATTAACAATGACACAGCATCACACTAAAACATATATGTAGAAAAGCACCCCAGGGAACTGATACTCTTCAAAAATGTGAGCAAAGCTCTCTTCATTTTTACAAAATCTGAACTGATACTCTTCAAAAACATGAGCAAAACCCTCTCTCCCTTTTTACAAAATCTGTAGGATCCACTGGACAATAGCTTCAAACAATGCCATGTATTTTAATCTTCATACATCTTCAACAGAAACGTTGTCTAAAATAGCACAAAGAAAGACGATGTGTTTCCAAAGAAAACACATCTCACTAAGTTGAGGTCAAGAACTTTTTTTTTGCTCAGGTGAAATTATGTCTGTGTTCATTAGGGGTCTCACCTGAGAAAGGAAATACAGGGTCAAGCCAATCAATTTGAGAACTAAACTAAACTTTCTTGCTAATTATGTGCTTCACTGACATGAAGCTCTTGGCAGAACAGTTCTAACTTGAAAAGTTTTTACATTGAAAGTTTTTACTACCATTTTTCACAGAAATATTTCATTTCATTCATATTTTTTTATTCACTGATTACAAAAATTTTTATGACAATTGGTTTTAGCCAAGTACAGTGCCATACTTTGAACACTTTCAAATAGTAATTTAAAAAATGAAATTCAACATGTCAACTTTTTAAACCATATCCTCAGAAAACAGTATAAAAGTGTTTTCATCTACATTCTTGTTAGTCAAAGATAATCCCTCTATGGCACAGACCCAAATTCTACCCTCCTGAGCATACATACCAAGGAATAATTTGTTCAAATGTCACTTGCAATTTTCAAAACCCTTTTCTTGCCTCTGAATCTTAAACATCTGTAACAAATACTTGTTTTGAGAGTGCTTCACATTCATGACATTTGACCTTTTGATGTATGCACCACAAAATTTAAGTTTCAAATACCACGCAAGCCGGAAATCTGATCATTCCAGCAGTAGCCATCTGCAAGGTCCAATATCAAATATTAGTTCTGGGTTGCACAAAGTCATGGGCTACAAATCTTTTTCTGCAACTCCTAATTAGTTGCAATTTGCTGCTCCCAAAAACACACTTCTCACAGAACATCTGGCTTCAAAAGCTTACCTTAACATTGGAACAGTACTTAGTATTTGGCTGTTGGTGAGTATATATGCACATATGCACACAGATTAAGTGGAACTACAGAATACAAGCATGTCCTCTGTGAGCAGCTAGGCCTAGAGATTTCTACTCCAGCAAAAAAGCCTCTTAGCTCTGTAACTGTAAAACAATCTAACAAGAAATATCAAACAACAGAAAAGTGTTTTCCAATGTTCTTGCTGCCTTGTATCTAGTTATTGATGTTAAATGTTAACAGCTCATCAAGCACCCTACCAAACACTTGAGTTTTTCACAAACTAGAATTTTTGTTTGTATGATTCTTAATGTAAGTGAAGGACTGTTGAAACGGAAGTGTGAATGAGGCTTTAAAAAAAACCAACAAGCAAAACAAACTTATAAGACTCTCTAGAACTATAGCACCATACTGATTTAAAAAAACCCACAAGTTCAACATTAACATAGCCAAATACTTTTGGTTAACTAAGTTAGACATATGACAAAAATTGAGGCACCGCATATTTCAGCTTCATTGTGTCAGAAGAAAACCCCTTCCTGAGCCTGTGAAAACAGCCTAATGCACAAATTATTCTGAGCAACTAAAAGAAAAAAAAAAAAAATCCCTGAAGACCCTTTTATACAAGAAGTCTTCCAAGTACACTCAAGCAAGCAGTAAAACCTCTAAAGGTAAAAATTACTTAGACTCCAGGATCTTCAAAGCACTCCTTCAATAACAGCAACACAACTTTTGAGAAACGCCCAGTGCTGAGTTGTGCCACATGTAGCTGACTCAAGCAACCAGCACTGTTTCTTGGGAGGCAGAAGTGCTTGCTCTTGAAATCCATTTCTTCTCTAGTCATAGGAAAAATCTGACAGAGCACTATTAACTTCTTTTCACATCTGCAAGAACACAGCTACAGCTAAAAAAGAGTTTAAAAATAAGCATGAAGGAAGATACTAGCCATGATGAGAAGAACAATATTAGCCTCTCAGAAAATAAAAGGGATCCCAGCTACACATGCCAGATTTTTCAGAAGGCTTTCAAGAAAGTGACTTAGAGAAGCTCTTATTCTCATGAACCTCACAATGTTGGAACAGGATTCATCACATTTCTTACCTGAGCGCCATCCTTTAACTTCAAGATGCATTCCATTGTATTGATAGTGATGACAACTGGTTCTGATCCCAATTTCGTCCATGGCACGTGAATCCGAAGTTCATGAATATGCCCACTTAAAAAAGTAAATGGCAGTTTCAGCTCCTAACAACAACAAAGAATGCAGAATTAACTACTGAAACATATCAAAATTCCACACACATTTGTAACTCAAAACAGGAATGTTCTATCACAAAACAAGTCAAAAGTTATTCTCCCTCCCCTCATCAGCAGTGTGCCACAGGACTTGGTATTTGCCTTTACGATCACTTGCACGATTACGTCACAGTTATTCTGTTTAAAGGAGACATTTGGTTTACTATGTCCTTGATAACAAAAGATAGTTTAAAACCACCTCTCTTTAACACGAAGCTACTGCAAAACGTTTCACTATTCAAGGTACAAGTAGAAACAAACAAGGTGAGGATAAACACTTAAACTGATAAGCAACCTGTGTTATTGTGAAGAGCACAAATTTGGAATTAAACATTGACATTGCCACAGCAAGGCAATTACTTTCAAAATATTTTAGTACTTTAGAGTTCTAAAAGCTCAGTTCTCTTAAGACTTGTCGCCCGTTGCCCCTTTCACATCAACCTGCTTAGTAAATACAAAGTTATTAAATTTTTCATTGGTAAAAACAGACTCCTGCACACCAAGCTCTAATGTAGATGTCACACTGGTTTAAAAGCTAGTGCAAGTCAGTCTGGAACTCCTAACAAATGCCCGGGCACTCCATTCAGCCAATGCACAGATCACAACACTGCAGAACAGTCTCAAGGAGCAGCTGCTGCTTGCAGCAATTCAGAACGAAACAAGGTTAGAAGTTCCCAAATAAGTAAATTGGTGAACATATAATACAAAGTGCACAAAGTGTTGCAATTTTCCCCAGTAGCTTCAGGTGTTCTCCTGCAAAGAATGAGCTCAGCACTTAACCAACAGAAGCGTCAGGCTAAAGAGTTGCTTCCAGGACTAGCAATCAAGATTTGGAATAATGAAAACAATTGTTTACTATAAAATAATGAAGCAATATTAGACATGTTATAATTTTAAGTCAGCATTCTCGATACCAAGTATTTTAATGCTCAACTTTCAGAGATGATTTGTCTTTTCTAATCTCATATTCTGTTATTTTTTACTATCAAGCTTTAAAGTTTTAATGGAAGAAAAATAACATTTTCATTTCAAGTTGCTTATAGCCTGGTGCTTTCATAATCATCTTGGATGCTGGGAATTACAAGTGTAGTAGGTTCTCAGAGAAATAAGTGAAGCTAAGTCTGCTAGATGCAGGGCAGCAGTTTTGGCCAACTTTCAGAGGTATTCTCCAAATGCCTCTTACCCACTGACAGGCTTGGGGCATCCACCTCCTGTAGGAAGCCTCTTCCAGTGTTTGACCAGCCTCTCAGTAAAGAAATGCTCCCTAATGCCTCTTTTCCTGCACTGCTGGACCCTAGACCTAGCCCTGCTGCATAGAAATAACTTCTACATGAACAAAATTTGTGGACAAGGGCATTTTCCATCTACTATTTAATATATATTATAAAGTCTTAAAGTCTGCCCATACAATATTTCTGTGAAGCTATCTAACTTAATTTTTTGCCTAAATATATTGAAATAAATACATTTATCAGTGATAAATTCATGAATAATTAATATATAATCAAAACTCAGTGATATGTTTTGAAAGCCCACTAAAATTTTTTATTTTCTTAAGTAGTTACCATCTCCTAAGTTCAGAGCTGAAATAACCACCATTTTCACCTGTGATAGGTTTGCATCTTAAGAGAGTCTTTGAGATGGCTAGAGGCAAGTCAACTATTCTTACCAACACCTATGCCATCACAGCAACAACAGCTGCTAAGAGGAGCAATTTTAGGGAACACTCTCCCCCATTCTGCAGCTTATACCTCCTAAACCTTTCTACTGGCACTATGAAAAAGTGTGTCTTGTATCCAGGAGGTAAGAGTATTGTATATTCACTGCTGACAAAATTTTCAGAGGAGGAAACTACACAATAGCTCTATTTTTTTGCCAAGAGCAGCTTTCAGTTTGTAAATTAGATTTTGGGCCTTAATGAGTACTGATTAATGAAGTTTAAAAAAACCACACCCATCTCATGCTAGGAAAACTCTTGACTCCTTCCTCAGCCATGCTTACACAAAGTCATAATTAATTTCAAGTCCACACTCTAAGAGATGACAGTTACAGACTTTCTCATTAAAAGTTAAAAGAAAATGGTTGAATAGTTTTTACAAAGTGTTTTTTCTTCATCTGATTCACTACTACACTTTAGGATTTTAGCCAAAAGCCTCTCCTAAAAATTCAGCCCTAGGCTCATAAGCATCACAAACAAAACTTTAATACAGACAGTTTCAGTTAAGATATTGAATAGCAAATATTGGGTTGTCTTGCTACAGATCTTGCTACATAATAAATCATACAATAACTTAGGTTGTGCCTTTTGTCCCAGAGCTTTTTTGGGGGGGGGGGGAGGGCAAACATGGGGTGTGGCACAGAAATAAATTATAAAAAGCATGCAATCTAAAAATACGTTACAACATAAGAGACTGATTTCAGAGATCAAGGCAGCAAACTACCACTGTTAACAATAATAGAAATAAATTCCCCTTCTGGACTTGTAGATGCGTAAGTTTTTGTCACTCATCAATACCACAATGCCTGTTTAGATCCTGACTTGTCTTTACTTCAAAACACAATCTAGAATAGCTCGTTTTCCACTATTTGCTGGATGGATTTAACCATTTTCACTTTTGTCCCATTAACTGCAAGATATTGAAAGAAACAGAAGCAGGAATTATTTCAAAATCAAGGTGATAAAAGCAAATGTACAACATATTTAGAAGATAGTTCTTTTTCAAAGAAATTTAGTACAAATGTTGACTGACATTATGAAAACCCATTGACCCAGTTACAGGCAGGGAACTAGAAAAAAGCAATGTAAAGAACTCTTCATTGTACTATTGTACTATTCAGTAGACAATACAAATGTGTGCCAAGTTAAGTAACTTGTTCATAATACAACATAACAAAGAACATTTTTATTCCTCCTTGTTTCCTACGCAATCTTCCTCCTTTCATTAAGTACTGCTTGAAATTCTTAATATTTCTTCTGTATTCATGCCTGATTAGCTTTGCATTTTAGCTTTTGTGTTTAATCACATAAATCCTTCACAAAAATATATATGACTAAAACCAAACTTCTGATCTTGACCCATAAATAACTGACTAATATCATATGACTCAAACCAAACTTCTGAGCTTGACCCATAAATGACTGACTACCATGTAAGACTGCAGACTAGATGATCATAATTCCCCTTTGCCTAAAATCTCCCCTTGCTCTAAAACACAAGACTACTCTAAAAGTTGGGGTGATAAGCAAGCGCTTGTTCTCCACAGCAGTGTAAACTCAAACGCCTTTTCTTCACAGTCAAGGCTGTATTCTATAAGTAACCAGTGGCAAGTAACAAAAACACCTAAATGAAGGATATTTCAATGCTCCCATTTCATTAAAATTATTTTAAGTACATTAGGATTTTTCATGTTTCTTTCTTAACAAATTCTTTTGGACATGAAAGATCCATATTATAATAAAATTCAACAATCTTTAGATCAAGGTATCCTTTATCTTCTAAAGACTACTTAATCTTTCCCTTCTGCACTTGCAAAACAGCTGAAAACTAATTATGGTAATATACACAAGCAGCAAGAAGAGATCACAATGTATATTATCTTTTTGGCACCAGTGTGTCAACAGATATACTACACACAAGCTAGTTACCAAGTTCAGAGGTAGCTCTGTTACCTCTGGTACTATGGGGACTTCACACGAAACTTGACAAAAGTGCTTAAAACACTTTTCCAAAAAACAGTATTTAAAGTATTAATTTCAAAATTTTATTACAAATTACTTTCTTGAAGTAGTTTTTGTACAATAGGCATATTATATACAGATGGATAATTTCTTGGAATGCTTAGTCTTCTAGTAATTGAATCATTCAGGATAGGAAAAAATATCAAAATGTTATTAGTTTTAATCTTCAAATAAAAATAATTATTATAAAATCAACTGGCTATTCAGAGAGTGACACAATTATATACAAAAGCTACTCTGTACCTAGAAGATTCCAGCAGACTAAAAACTAGTACTTGACTTCTACTATAGACCTGATATTGTACAAAAAAAGGGGGACAGAGAGGACAGACCCCAAGAGTTATTACAATGACATTCAGCTTAGTTTATTGACAGCATAAAACTTACGTAAACAGATGCAAAATACATGCAAAGTATTTTCAGGTACTGGAACACTGTCTTCACATTTGGTAAATTTTCTATTTCAACAACTGTATTACATTTGATTACAAGAGGTATTGGGTCCAACTTGGTCCCAAAAATAAAGTAAAATCTTCTATAAGACAAACAGCAGTTTATGCTCAGTTCTCATCTGTCCTTTGGGATTCTGTTTGGTGGCTCGTAAGAGCACAATATGACATGGGAACACTAACATCAGCTGAAGTGCAGGGAGCAGGAAGAACAAAAGTGCTTCATCCAGGTAGTTTGCCATGTATAACTCTACAAAAGATGGAATTCTCTGAAAATATTTAAGGCTCTAGGCAAATACATCCAGGATAGGTGCACTTGTATCAAAGAACCTGAAGCATGAAATTAAAGCTGCGTTGATGTCAGATAAGGAGCAGGGAGCCAGGCTGGGGATAGCAACCCAGGACAGAACAGTGTTACAAAAGCAGAGCAGTTAAGGTGACTAACTTCGGGTATCACGAATGCATCCAAGGAGAGAACCCAACTAAAATAATATATACTGGTCATTTTTAGAGACCAGCTTTTCAAGGGAGCTCCTGTCATCTGAAAGGGCCTGGGGACTTTGCATTACCATATGCTGCTTACTCAGAGTTTTACTGAGCAGACATGAACAGCATCCCCTCCACAAAAGAAGAGGAAGACAGTCTAAATACAGTCCGTGGGTCCAGACAAGTTCTGAAGAATAACAAGAGCCAAATGAAGATAACTACATTTCACAAACACCCAGCCAAATAATGTAAAAACAAATCTGAGCTAAATTTTGCATCCATCACATTCCCATTCAAACTGGTAAGTCATGAGCAGGTACATATGGCAGGTACATTTGCCACTACAAGAGCCATGATGTTACCAAGCTGAGCTGGATATTTAGGAACCCTGTTCACAGGCAGACAAACATGAAGCAAGGGATCACCTACCAACAAAGTGCAACTACTGGAAAGGGAACATCAACGAGAGCAGCAAAATTCCTATAGTGTCAGGTAATGTAGCAAGTCTGATATATCCACCCCAAGCCATCATTTTTTATTAGGACAAACTTCCTCTCCGCACAGCAGAGCACTGAAACAGCTTACCCAGAGAGGAGCTTCTCACTAGACAGGAGATTTCAAGACTCAGCTGAAGAAAAACACAAGCTGGTCTGACATAATGCTAACAACAGCTCTGCTCAGACCAGGAGGTTGGACTAGATGACCTCCAGAACTCCTTTCTGATCAACCCTTCTTTGCACATATACATTTAAAAAGGCTCACAGGGGAACACATCCTACAGAATGTCAGCTGTATGGACAAGATGTACCAATTAATAGACTTGAGAGAAAATACAGAGGCTACGAATCACTTGAAGGAAGACAAGTAAGGTTCTTTAAAAAGCACAGAAAACAGGAAAAGATCTCTTATAAGTTTGTTTCCTCTTCCACGAGAGGATCAGAGATTCTTAATTAACCATATGTATTTCTTTCACATTTTAAAGGGTGTTTTAGACACAGACATGCAGTCATCCCAGCCTATTCCAATGCCTCATAATCCGACACATAAATGAGATTTCCATTTACGTCTAACTGAAGTCTCCCAAGAAGAAATTTATTCACTTGCTTCTCATCAGATCCAAATTATTCTTGCCCTACCTTGTCTCACCTTATTTTAGTCAATATTAAAAACACATTCCCTGCATATTTTATTCTTCTGTCAAGGGATGTATTGTCTAAATTTCCCATTCTTTGCTGTGCTTCTCTCAGCTCTTTCAGTTGGTTGGACTACATCTAGCCGCAGGACTCTAGCTAAGTCCTGCTACACCGTGCACAACAGAAAATAGTTTTATCAGTCTCACACACTCAAGTTGTCAACTCAGATAAGCATAAAAGGAAACCATCCCTGTGTTAAGGCTTTACCACTGCATATTGACAGCAGGCTCCAAATTCTGTATCTAGTGTTTTACTTGGTCACACTCATTGTTTTAAGGCTAAGTTTTACTGAGTCTTTGATTTAATCCACAGAAACCAGATGATCAAATCTATTCCTCAATTACTCTTAAGTTTAGATACAACTGGAACGATGAAAGCTGAAGTTGGAAACAATACCAAGAGGACAAATGGGTTTAGTATGGACAATTAACAAGAGATCCCACTTCACTCTGTGACCTTTTGACTTAGTTACTAAATGTTATTAGTAAATATAACTGGAAAACAATTCAATTAATGTTCATACCTTAAAATAACAGTTACTGAAAGAAGAAACACATCCACAAAAAAGCCTCTTTTCACACTCCGTAACTTACAGAATGCGTAAAGAATTACCACTGACTGCTAAACAAATGGCATGAAATTAAACCAAGAATAACTAAATGCAGGGGGGAAAAAATACTTGCATAAGAAGAACACCATCAAGCAGTAAGTTATGACTTAGCTGTGCAGACCAATCTAAAATAATTTAGCCAACTTTTTTTAAATCAAAGACACGGACTGTAACTGTTATAAACGCAACATACCTGTTCAAGTACATCCAACTTTAATTCAAGTTTACTAAGCACAACATCTCCTCCCCAGAGTGACAACTGCAGATCTGAAGGCTTCAAGTTCTTTATGTAGCGATTCACATAACTCATCAAAATAGGGGTTACATAGGACTCCAGCATTCTGGAAGATCTCTGTATTGCAGGTCAAGCACTAGGAAAAGAGGACAAGAAATTGAGATGTCAGTTATAGATCTCCAGTCTAATTTTCACAAATGCAACACTGCTATTGTCTGAATGTATGAAAATAATTCTAAACATTGTTTCTAGTCAGAGATTCATACAGTTACATATAAAGACAAAACGCAAAGAAAGATGCAAGCACATCTATTTGCATTTACGAATTTTCAGGTTACATATATATATGTATACACACACACACACACACACATATATATATATGTATGAACTAGTAACCGACTTGTTCAAAAGAAAAGCCAACCAAACAACAGAAAAGGTGATCGAGCAGTCCACCATGCTTTCACATAGCATTTAAGTGACAGGAAAACTCCTTTTTCGAGTCATCAAAAGCATAAATTTTGATAACAGAGCCCACACTAAAATATCGCCTTACATGCACCTCACCGCTCTCACCGTGTACAAGGCAACCCCACCAGTTTCGTGCCAGTCTGAACTCCAAGAAATCAACATCCCTCATGAACCAAGCTGGGGTTACGTTAAGGTCTGCCATCACTCCCACCCCTCCCCAAACCCTCGCCGTCCTGAGGAGACCCCTCCCCGTCCCGTCACCGACGCAGCCTCACCCCGGACACCTTCACAAACCCGGGAACCCCGCGCCCGTACCTTCGGGACACATCCTCGTACGTCCCTCCCTCGGCCCCACGCCCCCTCAGGGCCCCTTTACCTGGCCCCGCACAGCGCCCCGAGGCTCCGCGCCCACGCCGGGCCGGCCGGGCCGCGGGAGCGCCGCGCACGCAGCGCCTCCGGCAGCGCCTCCCGCCCGGCTCCGCTGCCCCGGCGCTTCCGGGTTTCCCGGCGCATGCGCGCTCCTCTGCCGGCCCTCGACCGGAAGCGCTTGGCGCGCGCGGGGGCGGGGCCGGGCGGTGGCTCTGAGGGCGGTGGAGGTCACGTGCCCTGCGCGGGGCGGGGTTTCCCGGTGTCCCCGTGAGGCGGGGGCAGCGCGCGGGCTGTGGCAGTGACAGGGACACGGAACGAGTGAGGGTGGAGCCGGGTCTGAGGCCATCAAGTCCAACCTGTGACCGAACACTACCGTGCCAGCTATACCATGGCACTGAGCACCGATCTCTAGGAACGATCACTCCGCCGCCTCCCTGGGAAGTCCATTCCTGTGTCTAATCACCCTTTACGTGAAGAAATTCTCCTAACGTCCAACGTGAACATCCTCTGTCACAGCTTGAGTCTATATCCTCCTGTTCTCTCCATTGTTTTCTGGGCGGAGGCGCCAATTCCCACGTGGCTACAGCCTCCCTTCAGACAGTTGTAGAGAGCGATAAGGTCACTCCTGAGCCTCCTTTGCTCCAGGCTAAACACCCCCGGCTCCCTCAGCTGCTCCTCACAGGACCTGTGCTCCAGACCCTTCAACAGCTCCATTGCCTTTCTCTAGACTCTCTCCAGCACTTTCCCGAATTGAGGGGCCCGGATCTGCAAACTGCACTCGATACAGTCTCTTCCCAGGGCAGAGCGGCCCGGCCACTCCCCAGGTGTGTGTGAGCCCCCGCCGTGGGGAGCTCGGGCACGGCGGGCTCTGACCCGGAGCACTGCGAACCCCTGCGATGTGCCCCTGCCTCAGCCCCAGCCCCAGCCCAGCTCCAAGGTTTGGTTCATGTTGTTATAATTGACAAATGGCGCTGTGGGGCAAATCCCAGTGGCGGCAAACACTCGTTGTTCCCACTGTGTTTAATAAAGGTGGGCATTTTCTGGTTTGGTTTAGAGCAATTTCACCATTTCAGATGTGAGAGGAGCTCCTGACACCCAGGAATGCCCTTGATGTTGTGCAAGTCCAGAGTGCTTCTCACTTCTCTAGGTCATAGAGAAATGCCCTCTCCAGCAGCTCCAAGTCCTTTAGGGGGTGCTTGTGGCACCCAGAAAATGCCCTGGAAAGGTGAGTTAATAGACTCCTTGCATGCTGACATGTTGGCATGTGGGTGATCTGGAAAAGAGCTGGGCTCATTTTGTCAGGGAAAAGTGCACTAAGCAGTGCCTGTGGGTATGCCTTTGATGTAGATAATTAATAGCCTTTTACAAAGGCCTCTGATTTGAGTTTTAAAGAAAAGCCTGAGATATGCCTCTTGAGTTACATACTCCTCCTGGAAATTTGAAATCCCATGTGTTTAATATGCATTGTAGTTACATGGCTGAAAACAGAAAAGACAACACTATATAGCATCTGAGAGAGTTCGTGTGAAGCCCAAACAGCAAGGTCTCAGGTAGGAGCCTCCCCCTAGCAGTACATGATTGAAATCTGGCCGAGCTAATCAAGGTCTGGAGGCTCCAACTCTGCTCGATTACCTGTATGTTCTGCCTCTGGTATACACAGACTGAGTTAACCATGAATCAAACTTCATTTTGCATACACCATTGCCTCACTTGCTGTGCCGTCTTTACTCGTGAATCACAGCCCATGAGACAGTATTTCACCTCATGAAGAGTCAAAGCAGCTTGGATTGCTTTTCTTCTTACGGTGGTCACCACTCCCACAGCTCATATTTGAGTGTATGTTCAACCATTCTTCAGCACCTGTGGCATGTTAACCTGTGGCTGAGAGGTGGTAGCAGGCAGGTGAGGGACAGGGAGATCTTAACAGCATCAGTGGTCTTTAATTAAAGCTGGACTTCTTACTAAACTGTTTCTCTAAGACTAATGTTCTTGAAGAATTCCTTTGCAGAACTGCTATACCTTTCTGTCCCTCTGCTAGAGTGGTGGGAGTGGTGAATTTTACTGGTAAAACTTTTCAGGAGTCTGCACTGTAAGCCAACTCAGTGAAATAATCGATGCTAATGGAAACAATCTCATTTATAGCATAGCCTCCCCATAGAGTTGCACTGACACAACAGAGGGATGTGCCAACTGATAAGTGTAATGTTAAAGCACACCCTAAGCCTGCATCAAAAGCCCTTATTTCAACAGAAAAACATTCCTCTGTTTCTTTGTCCATTATGTTATTACTTTTGAATGACATATCCAATCAGTGCTGTAATGTTTTCTGAAAGTTCAGAATTGAAAGACAACGCCCTATTTTGGTGAAAAATCAGTAAATGAGAAGAAGAGTAGGGGAAACATATAGTGCTCCTGGCAGCTGCTTGGCAGACCTAGCAGCTGAGAACAACTCTGTAATTTTCCTGGCAGTTATTAGCATTTCATTATAACTACCTCCATCTCAGTTCTAGTTCAAGTATGTTGACACCCTGAATAATTTATTTCCTCCAGTAGGAAAAAAAATAGTAAAAAAATGGAAGGAAGGGATCACGCAGGAATAAATCTTTGAAGGAAAGCAAATAAATGGGTGGCATGAAACAAGAGCAGCTGGAGAGGGTTATAAAGGTCCCTGAGGTAGAGAGGGATGAGAGCTGAGTACATGGGGAATTTGCAGGTAGTAGGCAGGTGATAAGCAGTAATGAACTTGGGCACACTACAGCAACGAGGGCATGTCTGCTAGAAATGTCAGCTTCTTGAGCTAGTCCAATTTATTCAGTATTTCAACACTTCAGTGAAATATGCAGGCTAGATATAATTAAAAATCGCAGATCTTGTGGTATGTGAATCTTGTTCAATCATATAACTTGAGCAATTGTGTATCCCTGAAAAGCTAACAAAAGTAAATGCAGTTTACCTGAAGATTGAAAAAGTGTACACAAAACGGTGTCATTTTTGGTCAGGCAAGAAAAAAAATAGCCCTTCAAGGAAATCCTCAGGAAACATATCTACCTGCAGAGTACTTTTTTTCCTTGATAAAAGAGTCTGACAATGTGTTTCTGGCTTCAGTGCTGTTGTTGCTACAGGCTATTTCCCATTTTCTGCAACAGAAGTGGGATCAATGGAATACAAAGTGGAGGGGGAAAATAGAGTTCATTAAAAAATGAGGAAAATCTAGAAAAGGTACAGGATGATTAAGTGGCTGTTACAGAATTACTCGATCACAGAATGGTTGGGCTTGGAAGGCACCTCTGGAGATCATCCAGCCCAACCCTCCTGCTAAAGCAGGTTCACCTAGAGCAGGCTGCACAGGATTGCATCAAGAAAGATTTATATCTCCGGAGAAAGAGACTCCACAACCTCTCCTGTGCAGCCTGTTCCCTGGATTCTCTGTCAACCTCAGAGTAAAGTTCTTCTTCATTTTCTGTTGGAACTTCCTGTGCATCATTTTCTGCCTGTTGCCCTCATCCTACTGCTTGGCACCACTGGGAAGCGCCTGGCTCCATCCTCCTGACACCCTTCCTTCAGATAGTGATAGACATTGATAAGATCCCTTCTCAGTCTTTCCTCCTCCAGGCTAAACAGCCCCAGCTCTCTCAGCCTTTCCTCATCAGTGAGTTGCTTCAGACCCCTAAACAAAATCATAGCACTACACTGGACCCTCCCCAGTAGTTTCTTGTCTTTCTTCAATTGGAGACCTCAGAACTGGACACAGCACTCCAGGCATGGCATCAACCAGGGCAAACTACCTGAGACTGCAGTCAAGGGGAAAAACAAGGAAAATAGAGAGGTAAATAGATTTTTAATTGTTTGGCCTGAGCAGTTTGCAGGACATAAGACAATCTGAGGTTATTGACAAGAAGGGTTGAGAGGCAACCTGTGAGGATCTTCTTTTTTAACTGGAAAAAGGCTTTTAGTCCTCCAACCTCCTTCACTATGTCCCTCAGCTAACACTGGATACTTCAACCAGGTTACTGTGCAAATTGCTCTCCATGTCTGTTCTGCTCCAGTGCCTCCAAGTACAGCAGCATGGATATGGCAACTGGTCCCAGAAGCCTTCAGTCTATTCATATGGCAGAAAACTGCTAGTTTTTGATTCTTTAGAGCCTACTGAGGTGTCCTGTAGGCAGCATGAGACTGACAGTGTGAAGGACTTTGTAATCATAAATTATCAATACAAATAGAGGTATTTCAGAAATACCTGTGAGGAAAATAAAATTACTTAGGCTTCTTTCTCCTCTCCCATTCTAGGTGCTAAAACATGCACTAGTTGACTTGTAGCATTTCTTGTTGGTTCCTTTTTCTGTTTTTGCTACAAATTACACTTGTAGTAAATGATGTAGTATATTATACATGGATGTTAAATTTGTGTATAAATGTGTATATATTGTAATATAGAAGAATAATATATTGTAAACATATTAAGATTTGCCCTCTCTGTTTTACTGGAAGTTTCCTGAGCTCAAACTAAATTAACTAAAATATGTATCTTCTAATATTTTTCAAACATTAAAAAACTGCATCAACAAAATAAAAGTAAATCAATCTGGTTTACTATTAGAAGTAAATAGGTGATATTAGTTATGTCATATTATCTAATTAAATCATGTCTAGCAATCAGAAACTTGGAAACTAAAATTGCCATGTCACTTTTATTACTATAATAGCCCCCATATTACTATGGTGTTATTTTCAAGTTCACCAAAATGCACATAGATTTGAAATTTGGAAACATTAAAAGCATTTTTTTTAAATTACATATATGCTCTCACTGTAATCTGAATTTTTGGTATATTCTTAATTTTAAGGTGCAAACAGTCGTCTATCGTAAATTTTATTTGTTCTCCTATTCTCTAAATTGTGCCTGAAAATCATAGAGAAAAAGCTCTCAGCTGTAGTCCTGAAGTAATAATTTTTTTTCAAGTGTTATGGGAAATAGATTTAATTGCGGCACCTTTAAAATGGAAAACTGCTATTCAAAAAAGATCAAAATAAATTTATTATTTGTAACTATGATTATGAGCAAGAGTCTGTTGAAACAATTATCGTCACTCTAAGTAAAACAGAAAAGTATTAATTTAGTGATCAAAGGTCATGAAGTTCTGGAAGCTTTTGATATATAATCCCAGCTCATTGCTGCCTCATCTGGCTTTTTAGGAAAACACTTTTCCCAACTCTGCAGAGTTGAAATCCCTGCAGCAGTTTGGGGTCAGAATACCCAGGGCAGTGGGGAGCAGGGCACATTTATACAGGTTCAGATTCTAACCCGGCTCAAGCTTCACCAGTCTCACCTGATGTCTCCCCTTTGGGTGAGAGTTCACTCTGAGTTAACGGGGTGAACATCTGTCCAATCCCCTCTTCTCAAGGGTGAGCAATGGACTGACACCCAACTTAACCTGGGCAAGCAGGGTTGGGTTGGAAACCATTTGGTCCAGACAGTGATGGTGCACTCAAATGTAAGGATTTAGCTACAGTAACTGGTGTTTTAAAATGTAGCCTGCATGAATAAATTCTTTGTACATACATTTGGTTGTTTTGGGAATTATTAAAGCTCAAATAAAGAGGCAGTATTACATCTCCAGAATGCATTGTCCTGAATTTTATTCACACACCAGAATAAATGAAAGGCAAGATAAGAAACCTGAATGGAACAGGCTGGAAATTTACAGTTTATTCTTCCAGGAGTGTAATTTTCAGGTAAATCATGAGAGACAAGCATGGCTGTCTAACCAGGAAAATGAAAACTGGAAAGTATTTTTCAAGTTTTTGTTGAACTGGTAACATGGGAGAACAATTACCTGCCTTGCAGCAGTGAAATTTTAGGGTATATTGTGATATTTGACCTGTTCTGATATGCTTGAAGGGTTTATGTGTCCTTTGGGTAGAAAGTAGTATCTTTGACTTCTACACCTAATTATGAAATACATCCAAAAAAGTCAGCCAAGATGTTATTTCTGGTTCCAGTACATGAAATATATGTTTGACAATTTTAAACTGTATATGTAGAGAAACATGTAACTTATTACCGCCTCTGGGTATGAGGAGATTTATGCACTAAAAGTTTCACACAGGTTTGCTATACTGTTGCTATACCATTCCTGCAAAATGTGTATTTCTAATGACAACTTCTAGCATACAGTCTTTTAAAATAGTCCTGCTTTTCAGGAGTTAAATGATCACTTTTCTCTGTTGCTTATATATTTGCATTTACAAAAAATTACAAGTCTATGATTTTATATGTACTTGTACCTATAAATGATTTTCAGTAAATATGAAGTGCATATATGCTATCAATATATTTCAAATAAATATACCTATTCTGCTATTATAATTTTTCTTCAGTAAAAATTTTTATATGTTATCAAAAGTTTAAAAGTAACTGACAACTTCTTTTTGGGTAATTTGTTGGTTCTTTAGAGAAGGAAGATAAAAAATGGCAAAGCTCAGGAACCTTTTTGCTGGAACTATGCTAAAATCCAGTTCCTTTTATGGGCAGAGTGAGTTTTTCAGTAAAACTGTAACACTCTATGACACCCTTTCTTTGGCTTGTCCTGCAGCTGTACCAGGAACATTCCTGCAGAAGCTGAAGTCTGTTCTAAAATTTCTTCATCATGTGAACAAAAGTTATCTTACATTTGATTTACATATTGTAGAGCTGATAATAATGAATATCAGGCATGTTGGATAGCAACAAGAACTGCAAAGTCAAGAAAATGTGTCAGCTCCACACAGTCACCCTTGGAACATGAATGGCAGACACAGCTCCATGTGAATAAAATCTTTAATATTTCAGGACTGATCTGGGTTTCTTGGACTTCATAGACAAGTAAACATGGGTCAGTCCTAATATTTAAATCAATCTGTCTAAATTGAAATCATACTACGAAAGGAACAAAGGACTAAAGAGAAAATATGGAAAGCAGATAATTAAGATACATGGATCATTTATAAGAGGGAGGCTTTTTGTAATTTCCAGCAATTTTAGTAATTTTTTAGCTCTTTGTCCTAGCATATAACTTACAGGCCTTAGGTAGGCTGAATTTTTCCCTCCAAGAACTTACAGATGTTAGCATTAAATGATTTTCTGATGTATTTTGTCAGGAAATTAAGTAACTGTTTCACACCTCTCCAAAAATCAATAGCTATAAAAGCTCTGCAAGGATTCCACTTCTGATAGAATGACTGCTCAGAATCACCTCTGCCCCTGTAAAACAAGGTGTAGAATCCATTCATCATTAGCAGTTTTGAGACATTTTTGGTTTGGTTGCAAATTTTGAGACAGTCTGGATTTTTTTTTTTTTCTTTTAAGCGAGTGCTTCTTGCTGTTTCAGCAGCCATTATCAATTGCTTGCTTTTCATCTTTTTTTTTCTTTCCATTCATGTAATTTCCTGCCCACATTTTAGATTCAGTATTGCTAAGTCCATTTTTTCTGAAACACACTATCAATTTGTATTGATTTCTGGTGTGCATTGATGTGATGCAAAGAACTTCTTGCTCTACTTCTTGTTATGTATTTTATATCATCTAGCCATAATGCAGGGAACAGTCTTTACAGATTAACATCATTCATTTGTCCAAAGATGATGGATGTGCTGGTATTGATGCCATTTCAATTACATGATATACACCTACTATTTTCTCCATATAATCTAAAACCTGGAAGGATGGGAAGAGTGTTGACTTACCCCAGATTATTAATGATAGCCAAAATCTGAGAGACTGTTTTATAAAGTGTGCAAATGTTGATAGCATGATTTAAGTGAGAAATGATTGCAATATTGTGTAAGATATTGCAAAAATTTTTATTAGTGATGGCTCTCACTCTTTTCTGAATCTTGCTTGATATTGGAAATTTTTAAGGTCTATGTAGAAGTGAAGTAAATACAACAAACTCAGTCTATCAGTAGTTAACATTTGTTATATGGGCTGCAAAAGTAAAGCTTGCTTACATCCAGATACCACGTTTCTGATAGTTTATTCAAGTTTTCCATAGATATCTCATGCCTAAGAACAAATATCAACAAGCCTATAAGATTGAAACAACTTTCTAAAATTAATTTTTAGATTTTATTTGAAAAGATGACACTCCATGGATCTCCTGCTTTGTAGCAATGAGTTTTGTTCTTTCATCCACAAGTTTTGTCATAATCTTTATTGTGTTTTCAAAAAAACACGTGACATTTCTAGAAATGCAGATTAGGCCTATTTGCATTTCTAGAACAATTTGGTGTTCCAAGAGATTCTCTTAGCAACAGAACACAGCTGCTGATTTTAATTCTGGTCACAAATTACCTGGAAAAACTGAGTCATATTAGGCTATTTTCTCTTCGTACCTCTGCTTTCACTCATGTTTCACACAGTTTCTTTTTCAACAAGAAACAAATCTGCATGAAAAGGAAGAAATAGTGGTATTTCACAGGAGAGTGTATTTGCTTCTTTCAGACACACGAATTTGATACTGAGAAATGCTGAATACTTCTTGTAGGGAAAATGGAAAAAATTCTCAAGGTAACCTGAACTTTTCTAAATGGAAAACTTCTAAAAGTGGGACAGCTGCTATTAATTAGCAAGACGAAGTTCATGTTCTCATCAGCTCATGTCTTGAGGTACAACAGCATCCTTTTCTAAAACTGCAATTTGCAATTTACAATTGCAAATGTATACCATTTCTCTACAAAATACCAGCCTCCTCTTTGCATCCCTCCATTAAGTTGTTTCAGTTTATCACAAGAGAGATGAAGGATTTAATTTTCAATGGTTTGCACTTCTTTCAAGCACATTACCCTTCCTCTCCCTCCTTTACTCTTGCAGATACCTAGGCCCTTCTTGGCAGGGATGCAAACAACCATCCGAAAACCAAGCTTTTTATCCTCTGTATGTTATCACCTAAGCAGTCTTTCACAGATGGAGACGATATGTTTTATACACCTCTGGAAACCCTCCCTATACTTTGTCATCTCCTTTCTGTAAAATTCACTGTCACCAGGATGTCTATCAATATGACAACAGCTAGGAGCAAGGGAACTGATACCCTCCCAGTCTGATGGATCACTGTCGTGATTATGTCCTTGGGCTGCATCAGTCATATGTTGTTACCTTAGGATGTAATTAGGTGCAACCATTTTTCATGTAGAAAAGCTGATGTACAAACACATGCTAACTGCAACATCTGGGGAAAGAAAGCATAAAGCCAAGTGACACCTTTATGTTGTATATTTTTTGGGCAGGGATCATCTTTTTGTTCTGGGTTTTTATAGTGTCTCATAAAATATTACTTTGATTCCTGACTGCAGCTTTTAGTTTTGCTGCACTGCAAGAAATGTTGGTAGCAAAATCCTTTCAATGAGATCCAATTCATTGCATTGGAGTAATGTAAATCCAGTTTGCGTTACTTGGATGGCCCTTAAAACCATTCAAGATAAAAGCAATGGGCATTAGCTCACGGAGAATTGCATGCCTTCCAATCTTTACCAGCTCAAGGGCTTTCCAGCAGCAAATAATCTGAACTGGCAAGATGACTAAAGACCTTCCTGTGCACTGCAGTTTTCAAAATCGTACACTACATAAAGAGAGGGATATAGTGAGCACAGAAAAATACAGCCAAAAGAAATGTGGTATGTAAATACGACTGGGAAAGTAGGTGAACCCAAGCCTGAATAGACCCTGAGTTTAACCCAAAACATCCTAGTATCTTCAGTAAGCTGGAAGTACCTCCAGGAGTTCTGTCTTTGTCCAGATGCAATAAGAAATGAAGCACTTCTTTCCAGACACCGTGACAAAATAAGAATGGACAGCAGATGAGTCATTTTTTCCCCAGCTTTGTGATGGACTATTTCACTCTCACTTTACAAAGATGAAAGAACAGGGCAGTACAGTCCTCTTAGCGGGGTTGTAACAGCCACACAGACCCTGATCTTCTTGCTCTCCAGGAGTGTGCTACCTTTTGTGCTCTTTCATAGATGGTTAGCTCTAAAACAACTAAAACATTGCCATCTCCAATTAAGTGAGAAGTTAGGGCCATATCACAGTAGTTCTTTGCTTCTGAATCAGGGGTCAATCCATTCCAGGAAGACAAAAATACAGAATAAATATTGTTGTTATTCCACATATCCTGGTAGGATTGTTTCAATCTGTTGGCTGTATGGTCTGTGAGACAGTGCACTGGTTAACGCTGTAACAGCTCCTTTTAAAACCTGGGAAGTTAGAACAGATATTATTTTAATGAAAGCATAGATGTGGAGGCTACAACAAAATCCACAGGAAGATTCTAAATCCTCCAACACTTCGGATTTTTCATCAGCCTGGATTTAGATTGACCCTAATAATGTGTATACTTAGTGCTTAGAATCACATGTATAAGGTCCATAAAAAATACAATTTACCAGCTGTGCAAGTATTTTTCTAATGACTCAGACTCTCTACTTTTTTGTTATTGTATAAAAATGTGATGCTTTTAAACTGAGCAGCATAAATTACATTGTTGCTTCTCTGCTGCAATATAATAAATATAACCTTTCCCCATGGTTATACATTTTAAAAGGGAGGTATAGAAAGTTCTGTGTATCCAGTGCACCTCCTGGAGTTCAGCTTTCAGGCCCTTTTCCCAATAATTTTCTTCCTAATCCTCAAAGATACAGAATCCTCCCGTTAGCTGTTTACATCACAGGAAGCATGGGACACCTTTGCTTTCAGGTGTCTTTCTCTGGTTGAAGGGACATCTTCAAGTCTTAAACACTTCATTACAATGGGGGAAAAGTGTTGCTTTCACAGAACGTATCTTTTTGCAGACTGTTGCCATAAAATATGTTACCTTCCATTGTAATGTATGTAAGCCTCCCATGAGACCAAACCTGGTCAAAAAATACCTGTATCTGAGACAGTTTCTCTACAGGGAAGAATATAGATGAATGAAAAATTTGTTTCCAAGCATGGAAGATAGCAATTTTGTTTTCTCATCATCAAGAGCCTCACTGATATAAATAGGATTAGGACGTGACTGAGCCCTGCGTGTAGCAATTCTGGGCAGAACTAAGTCAAGAGTCTTGCATTACAAAATCATTAAACATTAGCTTTCTCCATGTTTTGGCACAAAGATTGCACCATGCCATGAATCATTATAAAATATGTGCAAAATACAGCAAATTTCCCAGTTAAAAGCAAAGTTAAAGATTCCTTTGCATGACATGTTCTTTCAAGGGCAAAATTAACATGATAGCACAATAGATCAAACCATTGAACTGGAAGATGTATGGTGGGGCTTTATGTGTAGGACACATATGACCCATGACTGACTGAGTGTCCCAGTCATGGAAAACTGCCCATTTAGTGGGACTTTGGTGCAAGTGAATCAGTTTGCAGAAGGGCTGTAGGACCTTATTTTAGACTCATTTAAATGTATGGCTGAAGCATCATCAGGAGATTTGACTGTGGTTTAACAGGTATCCAATACATAGAACACAGTCCTAAGAGTTAATTACTGCCAATGCAACGTGTATCTCAAGAGGCAGTACAATGTAAAATTGTATTTATAATGTACCTCATTTGTGCTATAAAAGCCCATCTTCCAGTATGATTCAACTTTTCCTGAGATTGTTTGTTGTGTACATTTGTCCCTTTTTCAGGAGGTTAGAAGAAACTAACAAAATTGCAGCAGCATGAAGTAAAAGATGAAGAAAAGTGAATGTAGCTTCGTATGTTATCAAAATAAATATTTATTTTGATTTTCAATAAAGTATTACAAAAGTACTAATAAGTGGTGCAAAATGTAAGTATATAATTTTGAAACTAAGAACAGAGAAAAAGCCCTAGATACATTTATCCTCTGTTCATTTTTTTTTAAATATTTTCTTTTATTCCATAAAATTATTTGTAAAAGGTTCTTTCTTTAGATATAGCAATGCAAAAGCATTTATAGTTTTTTAATTGCTTGCACTTCTATTTAACTTAAGTACCATGTACATGCTTGGAAACCTAGCTTTCAATAGCAACAAAGTATGTACATAATTAGTAATGGGGCCTTCAATCATTCCCCCTCTCATGTTCCACTGTTTTCCCATATTCCAGCACAGTTATGTGCCCTTTAAGCTATTTTTATCAAGTGTGACAACTTTGAACTTGTTCCAAGACCATATTGCCTTAGATGTGACCTTCTGGTGTGGAAGTTAAATGTTCTCTGAAAATCTTGCATATAACATGTACTTCTCTATATTTACTCTAAATGTAATATCTTCAAAGAATACCAAAAAGTCAGTGAAACATGAACTTTTTCTATAACAGCCTTAGAGCCTGATCCTTTATACATGACTTCAGTAGGATTTACACATGTGTAAGGGCTGTGGACCATGTGTGCAAATATGGACACATGTTGTATCATATTAAGGTTCAATAATAAGGCTGGCCAGGAAACAAGGATTCTGTTTCGTGAAAGATTCTGAGGTTTTGGCATTTGGTTTCATTCTGATGCAGAGTGAAATCAAGACTTTCCAGCATGTTTTGAAAGCAAGAGAGTCCACAAAAGAGACAAACAACAGACACATAACTGGGGCTAAGTATATACCTGTCATGGTGAATCCCCATTTCAGACACTACTTCAAATCTGAGAGCAGTGATTTAAACTTGGATGTGCCCTGGGCAAGATGAATTTCTTTGTTACCACATTGTTTGTTGTCTATAAACAAGTGAAGCCCTTCCTCCTCATTTCGAGTGAAATTCCATTCTAAGATTGAGGTCGGCAACCTTGGTGCTCTCTCAGCAGGATAGGCAGCACTGCAGGCCATGTTTCACCTGCAGAACATCATCTAACTATGGGCTGCACTGTGTGCCAGGGACCCATGTGGGGTGTTTGGTCACAAGGCCATGGTGTTCTACTCTGCTGCCTCAGAGGGCTCTCCAAACCTGTGCCCAGTGGTGTTCCCTGAGCAGCCACAATCTGCTCAGCAGGTACTCACAAAGCAGAGTTTGGGGACCAATGATATAAGCAAAAGGGTCGGGCGTGGTGGTTTTATGTCTCAGGTTTTTATAATGTGACACAAGAATTCCTGTCACTGGAGCTGTTTGTGTGTTACGGCTATAAAATATTTGCCTAAGATGTATGTTTCTGAAGTATCAGCTTTTCTTTGGGTTTACAAGGAATTGAGTATCCAAGGGAGGAAATATTCAGCTAGATGAATGGTTTTTGGTCAGAAAAGAAATGCTAAATGAGTATGAACCCCATGAGCTCTGCGTTATCTCATTGGTCTCAAATGAAAGTAAGCATTATTTTATTTGTTTCTTTGAAAAAGGCAGTGTTGCTAAAAAGACTTCGAGATACATATGCATCTGAGGTATATCTGTATCACATAATCAACAAATGTTTTTGTGTACCTTGAGCATTTTGTGTCCCACAAATATTGTCTTAGCAATGTGCTGTTTTGTTCTGCAATAATGTGGTAGACAATGATAGTTAAGCAAATCTCACACAAATTACTTTTCTATTTGGATTATAAAAATTAACTTTTCCAGATTTGATGTAAGCTCTAGCAAGCATTAGCTGATAAGGTGACTTAACTGTATGTATATTTGAATATTGATTTCATACAATAAAAACCCAGAAGAAATCCCCAAAAGCTTGAGTGAAAATTCTTACGGACAAATGGAATACAGCTTTGCCTGTGGGTTGAAAAAGATCTGGAAATATTAGTGAGTGCCTATTTTGTTCAGCTGGTTTACTGTCTGCAAGCACTGAACTGTGAAAACAGTAGGAAACAGTTAAAAAACAGTAAAGACAAAATTCTAGAAGAGGAAATAGAAATTGACAGATTATTTTTTATTTTAATATTTAGAAAATTGATGAACAGGGAAAAAAATCTAAATTTTCTCTGAGTTTATTTCCAAGATAAAGGTCCAAATTTAGTCTCTCTATTTGAAAAAGCTCAAAGACTATATTTAAAATTAAAAAACATTTGCTTTCTTCATCATTTGTTGTTGGCATGACCCTAGACAAGTTTTTGGTACATTTTGCCTAGGGGCCAAAGTAATACTTCCACTCCGAATGTTAAATACTATCCAGCAATCTGTCCTAGATCTTGACATAAGAACTGGCCAAGTAGACATTTATTCTGTTCTTTTTTATTAAAACAATATTTCAAAGACTTACTTTCCACAAAAAAAAAAAAAAAAAAAAAGCACAGGGAATTGGAGCTGCGCTTTTTGAAGACCAGATGATGGTTAAGTTTTTTTTTACCATTTATGTGGTAGCACCAAAGAGGTATGACCTAGTCCCCAGTGAGACAGGGGCAGTTTAACAGATGATATGAGGTGTAAATGCTGAAGATCTCCTTCAGTGTGCCTGGTAAATATTATAAGCAGGGATTATTTTCTCTCTGTAGATGTGGAAGCAAATCAGAAAGATCATAACTGAGTTTGACCAGGATTCGGTGTTAGAGACAAGATTAGAATTCAAGAGTTGATTGCTGTTGACTTTAGTCCAATAACCACTGCCAAGCCAGCCCTGACAACCCCAGTCCTGCAGGCAGCAGATTTTGGCCCTCTGAACTGCGACATTCCATTACCAACTGTAGGCACTTGCTCTTGTGGTTATGCCACAACAGGCCACAGTCAAAGTAAGGACTGAATGCCTTTCACCTAAATTGTCAGACTGAGCTCTTTCACCAAGGATATATTTTAGCATTGCATTTTCCCACTATCTGTGTATTCAAATGAAGTGGACCAGCAAGACTTCCTGCAATAGTGCCCCTCTAATCATGTATCAAGATCCCCCTAAATGAAACTTAGGTTGCCTTGCATTCAAGAGCTCAGCTGGGAATGACTGTGTGAGGGAGCATGAGTGACCTATCATTGTGGGGAAGAAAACACTGGCACTAATGCATACTTATATCAGTAAAACAGTAGAAATACAGTTTTAACAAACAAATCCATGAATGGACTTCATGGACGGTAAAATCTTTTGTCTGAAAGGCACAAGTGCATCAATATTCATGTCCTTTTGGTCCAATAGGGCAGTGAGAATCAGAGATCTCAAAGTCGTATCAAAATAGAGTAAACAAAGTGTTCTAAGGGTCTTTCTTTTTAAGCTAGAGGATCCAAATTTGTCTTTAGTTTGACCTCGGTGTGTAGAGGCAAATGCCAACCAGAAGAGGGAGCGCATGTCAGCTGGAAGTCTATTCCCAGAGCTCTACCGACTCAACTCATTACTATGCTGACAAATACAGCCATGTTGGCAAAATAAAGAAAGAATATAAATCCGGGCTTGCCGTCTGGAAAAGGTCAAAGCTGATCAGAAAGGAACTGATACGTATATATGCCACTGAAGTGCCCTAGCAGAAGTATTTCCACGTTTAAGAGTGGCTGTATTTCAGACGGAAACGTGTCGCTCTTTGCTTTCATGTATATTACTCAGCTCATGAGATCAGCAGCAGGCTCCTTGCTGTGCCTCTCCCACTTACAGTTCACATCGGGATCACTTATGTATGTAGTACGAGTCATTTCTTGCTATAAAGAGGCCATGACCACTAATTGCTTTCCTCTTTTATTCTCTTCCCTCTTTTGCCCTCCTTTGGTTTTCCCTTTCCTTATTTCTCCTGCTGCTCTGTCCTTCAGATACGGTTCCTCTCTCAGTTCCTCGGCTTGCAAAGCCGAGGGGAAGCTGCGGAGGTCTGGCTGCCTGTGGCACCCCTGCGGCTCTTGGGTCGCTCACCCTGCATGCAGAGCAAGCACCAAGTGACTCCAGCCATAGCCAGCTGCAGCTGGGTCTGTTGGCAGGAACGCTTGGCTTGGGGAGAAGTAAGGTTTCCCTGCCACAGGACTTTTACTGCCATCTTTTCTGCTCCTTCTGACACCGGACCACAGCTCTAAATAGTTGTCTTGGCATCAAGGCTGCGCAGCCATGATCATAGGGTGACTCAGAGGGGTTGCATGTGGGTAAAATAGGGAAGCACTGATTCATCCAAGAGGGACTTGCCATTCTTCCTCAAGTTTAGCACTCATGTGAGATTCTTCTTCTCCCTTTACAGTTTTTTCACCCTTTGCTCATTTTTTGTAGTTCTCTCTCTCCCCCACCCGTTGGCTTTTTATGCTCTTTCTCTGTCCCCGCTGACTCTTATTTTCAGTCTTCTCTGTCACATTCTTTACTCTCCACTCCCTATTTTCTATTGTTCTTTTTATTCTTGTTGTCCCCCCTTTTCCTTCTTCCTTGTTCTTCTCTCTGTTTCTTTGTTCCTAATCCCATCTCCAAAGTGACATCTCACATCTTCATCCTACCAGAAAATAGTCTTGTTTGCAACCTTACATCTATTTTTCTTTCCTCTGCTGGATATGCCACTTAAAACATCTCTGCTTCCTTGAAGGGCTCTGATTAAGATTGCAAATATTTTTCTTTAAATGGTTAGAATGGAACAAGGATTTGAGGAATATTGGCTTAACAAATTATTTTCTCTCAAATACATTTGCTTCTCCTCAAATAGTCATTGAAGTATGTTATAGTATATTAAAATCTTACCAACAATCAATTAACATAGGTAATAAATTTAGAATCATTAAAATTAAATTTCAAAGTTTATTTGAAATTGCAGTTTTCCTGATCATATATGTAAGTTACATGCCTGCACATAGAAACTAAGATACTAGATATAGGTATTCATTTTTATTTTTTTTTAAATCTGTCCTATAGTGTGACTTTTTTGCAAATTATTAAAAATCAATAATTTTTCAAATCATTATTTTTGGTTCATTACTGTACCAAAACTAGAAAGTTGTTTTCCTTTCTGTATTATTAAGACCAACAGAAGAGGTATAAGTGACAGTTTTATTTACTTACTATAATGGGACAAGAGATCATTAAGCTTTACATAGTATGGAGTAACTAATATTATTCTTTCCAGCCTTTTCTTTCTTTCTGAGACACTTGATCTTTTGAGCGCTTGATCTTTTTAAGCAATGCTAGGTCAAGTCAGTTATCTAAGGAATAGTTTGCTAGAGAAAACAAAAAAGCAATGGTGTCTGACAGTCTTCAAATGCACTTTGTACCTTGTTGTCTTAGTGTCAGCTATTGACAGATCTAGTTGGGGAAATTTCTGGTCCTATCAGCAACAACAATTCAATCTTCCATAGCAGTTTTCACATCAGAGCACATTACAAATAGCATTATCATCCCTCTGTTGATAGCACAGGAGGTTGAGGTAGGGATAACTGACAGGTTATAGGTAAAGGAAGGGTTTGACTGGAATAAATAAATTTCCAACAGGAAACAAATACAGAGTTATATCTTTCAGTGGCATTTCTCCACTACCAAAAAAATCTTACATCAAGAAATTTTCAGATCTTGCTGAAATTCCCTGTTCTATGATCTGACTTTAGATACAGTTGCAGGAATAGTGAAATTAGGATAACTTTTACTGACAATTGTTTTGGCTTAGTCAGGTCTTTTCTTTCTTTCTTTTTTTGTTTTTTCTTTTCTAAAGTACAGGTTCAGTCTCTGAGGAAACATTCCTTCTCTACCACACAAGTGGTAAATAAAATCTACAAATAAATTCTATTTCCCCAAATGTATAGGATACAAAAAAATGTATTCATTAGTGTGAGATATAAAAATGTAGACTCACACTTCTAAAATCTACGGCTGTTCCTTTCACACTTGTGCCAAAGGCAAACAAACATAATTCTCCCTGGCAGCTGGACGGCATTCCAAACAGCCACCACATTAATTCACTCACCTCCATCAGCCTCCGCCTGCAACCTGCACAGCTTGCTGCCAGGAAGCCTGGCAATAAATTCCAACTCTAAATACCAAACAAGGTAGAAAATACCATACAATGCATTATTCCAAAGGACAAAATGGGATTGCTTGATAAGGATACTGAGAAAGGGGCTCTTCCACTGCCTTTTGGAGTTCTCCGTATTGCCCTTGTGGAAATTGGCAGCTGCCACAGAAAATGTAGGTTTCCACTGACAGCTGAATTCTGGATTTTCTACTCAAAAATTGAGTCATTTTGTTACAACAATCAATACCTAGATGTTTGATTAAAACTAAAATTTTGTATGTTTTTGATTTGCAAACTAATGTTAACACCTGATGTGATTATGAGGGATCGAGCCTGGAATTGCTGTAGATTAAACTGCTTCTAGAGAAGGGTGTTGTGGACACTGTGCTGCAGCTCTGCAACATCTCTATTTTCTCTCCAACAAGCTATATATGAAAATGCAGGTAAGTGCCAAATTATAACACCATGTATGGTTACAGATTATGTTTATTTACTTTATATATATATATATTAGTTTTGGTTTGGGTTTTTTATGTACACAAAACCTTTCCCCTTTTCTCTTCGTCTTGAAGTTGTTTATTGGGGTTTTTTTTGTATTTTCAAGGAAAAAACCCAAGAATTAAAAGTAATTCTGTTCTTGGAGGAAGGAGAGTGCACCTTTCTCACCTAACAGCAACTGCAAACAAAATGGCCACTGTCTCAGGAGACAGATAATTTCTCATCTTATCATGTGATAAAGGCGTCTCAAATTCAAAGGTGCTCAGACATGGACTAGTTCTGTCACTTTTTTTCTGTTCACCTTTTTCAGAGAAGTTGTATATTCTGAAAAGAAATTAACACAGTATGTTAATTTTGTTTTCCCTGAAATAATTTTCAGGAGTTCAGCCCGAAAGGACACCCAGCAATCTGAGTTTTCCAGCTTCTCGGGTACTTATGAGTATGAAGATCTGGGAGGGAAAACTCAATGGAGCAGCTGTCAAAAAAGGTTATTACTGGTTTGGCTTAAGATTGCACTCAGCACACAAGTCAGCCATTCTGTACATTCCAGCCAAAAGTAAGTGGAGAAAATGGGATAGTAAAGGAATAAAATCATTCTCAGAAATGTAACAGGCATTTGAACTCTCAGAAAAATTTTACTCTGTGTTTTGAGCTAAGTTGATGACAATAATTTCATGCAAACTGCTTCCACACATGTTAGTTTTACTAACTTTGTGTTAGTTCACTTCATCTAGGGATGGTAAGAAGCTCCCTCTGTTTGATTAGCCTTCTATCTTGACTTTATCTTTTTAAGAGTTTTGCAAAGCTGATAAAAATACAGAAGTTCACAAGGAACAATTTATTTGGATTTCTGCCAAAGCTTTGATAAAATGGGCTTCTGTATCAGCAAAAGTAGCTCATTTTTTAACAACAGGATAAGCAGTTCTTGAAAAGGTATTTTACACCTTGGAGAAGCATTAGTTAGGAAAACCTTATACCCTGTAGATCTATGCATTTTTCATGCTTTCTGTGAGCGAGCACTTACTCCTCAGTACAACAGTGACGTATTTTCAGTGTTTCTTTTTGCAGGGGTATAGAGGACATTCAGATGATCTCGACTTTTCTTGTTGTTTTTGAAGTTGCACTAGGATCTCTACCTGGTGGCTGTTTACTATGTTGAGTGGCTGTGATTTCTGTAGAATTAGAGCTACTATGAGCTTTCCAATACAAATTTAATTCAACCCCTGTTTACTCCTTCTGCTCAATTCTATTTGCACTGTATTTCCTGCCACTGGATCCTTGCCTGGGATGGAATTTTGTTCTGTAGGTTACAAACTCTGCAAATGTCTCCCTTTTTTTTTTTTTTTAACAGCATAGTTGAATTATTTTCCTGCAAAAGTTTGATTTAGTCCACTCTCCACTAGGATTGATGCTTTCCAGTTACATGCTTTTCTTTATTATTTTATTCATCTCAGAATGATTTAAACTGTTCTTCCTAAAATATCAGCGTAGGTTAAGGAGCTATAGGGTCAACAGGTCCTGCTATAATGGCTACCTAGACAAGGACTAAGTGCTTCAGTCCTTTCACATTTAAAACTACTGTTGACCTCAACAAAGCATAAGGAGATAGTTGGATTTAACTGTCTTTACCTCAAGAAGGACATGCACTGAGCAAAGAGACATGGAGCCAAAATTGGCTAGGAGAAATATACCTTAATCTGCACTTGCAAGTCTTCCAGTGCTTCAGGTTTTTTCATACCTGCTGAACTCTAAGTGGCTTTGCTTTCAGGATATTTTTGAAGTTAACTTTTCTTTACAGAAATGACACCAGTGTGCTGTATTTTTGCTCTACCTTCTTAGTGGAGATTTACAATCCAAATTCCAGAACATGAGCTGCTTTGGACTGGGGGGGATGGTGGCGCACAGTTTTGAAAAGTCTCAAGATTTTATCTCGAGTTTCAATATTTGCTTCTTCCTTAATAACTGCCATTCTTGGACGTGAATGAACCCATGACCGTTTTAAGCTGCTTTTTCTTTGTGTGCATTTCTACCCCTCACATTTGTAACATCTGAAAATATAAATTTGATAAAAGATTAGAAGTTTAAAAATTCCATCTTATTTTTTCTGGAACTTAAGGTTTTTAAGCCAAGCTCATCTTTGACACCTCTAGGATGCCAGTTTTAGGGTTAACAAAACTATATGATTCAACGTGATTTGAAACCAAGGGAGAGCCTTAAAAAACATCTGACAAAAAAAGACACAAAAGGAAAAAAAAGGAAACATCACACACACACACAAAACTGAAAAAAACACTTTTTAAAAATGTGTTTATGATTCAATTAGTCTTTAACAGGGACAAAACAAAGATCCTTGTTTTTCATTTTCAATTACTTTCCTATCATATTTGCTAAATTTACGGGTCAGAATTTTTTTTTCCAGCTGGCAACCTGCAGCTTCCACATGAGATTTAAAAGTAAAAAATATTCATTCTGTCTTATAGGTCACTGCTGGTAATAAAGATTCCACAATAGGAAATTAGCTGACAATTTGGTTGATGATGTACAAAACAGAACAGAAGCCAGCTCGTCCTCCCAGAGCTCCTTGGCTCTATAGTGCTAACAATAGTAAAAGCAGGCTTTTGGTCAGAAAAGTGAGCAGCTCTAACTGCGGGGTATGCAGGGAACTGCTCTGTTGAGCAAGAGCGAGTTCTTCAACACTGCTGCCCGTAACTCTGCTTTCAGCCGCCGGTGCTCAGCGCTGGGGCAGCTGGATTGCGTTCCAGAAGCAGCTGCACCGCCGGCCACCAGGGCAGGGAAAGGGAAAAGCAGAGAAACCAGGTTTTGGATGGTAAGATCCTCCAAACTGAAATGCCATCAGAGACAAGATGTGCTCTGTTCAGCTGGAATTAGTCACTGGAGCAAACAGGACTCGGCTCTCCTGAGCGGCTGTGTGACAGCTGGGATTATCTCCTTCAGCAACAAGAGCTGGTGTTTTTCTTTCTTCCTGTACCTAATAAAGAAATGCAGTGGCTTTAAGAAAGAAGTGTTCTTTAACCCAGGATTTTTTTCTTAAATGACCTTTACATGGAATTTCATCCTTATCAAAGAATCTTCAGAGATATTAAAATGGTTGTAGCTCTGTCTCTTATTCCTCCCCAGAGATGACGGAGAACAAGGCATAAACCAGGACTACAAGTTTAAGTTTGTTCACAGTCTGTTCCTTGGGAAGAGCAACTGCGTGCATGAGCAGCTCATAACCCCTTAGAAGGTTAAAATCTTGCCTGTGGCAAGGATTACTTTAGTGAAAATGCATTAATAACATGGGTTTGTCTGCAATGATATAGTCATGTGTCTGACTCAATACTATTACCAAGAATAATTAACTCGGCAACGGGGAAAACACACATGTACACAAATGAGGTGCTGATGTTCATGAGATAAATTTCATTTATCACGAACTGTCTCACCTGTCTTCTGTTCTGTATACCACCACGGTCTCTGAGACTAATGTGGAACAGCTTGAAACACATTAAGAACCAAACAACCAAAAATGCATATTTCCAGATAAAGGTTTCCTTTCCTCTTCAGAGGTGGAAGAAGCACAGGTCTTGGATTAAGTAGTATTTAGTGTTGCATCTGGGATAGATTCAAGGAGGGGAACAGTGAAAGAGAGGGAGAGCACTAGAGATAGCAGCCTGCAAGATTTTGGCATTGTGAAACATGGAGCAGTTATTTTCAGGTTATTTTAGAGCATTCTTGTATCACAAAGTTTTCTATTAAGATGTCTAATTAAACTCATGCAATATCAGAAGCCTGATTTTGTGAAAGTGCATTCAGAATAAAATAATATTTAACATTCAGACGCAGGGCTTCAGGACTATATTCTACCCCCAGTCTTTTGGAACACATTTCATTTGTAAACCCAGTAAAAAATCACAGATGTCTGTCATTGAAAGAAATTAACTTTATCCAGTTTGTTTCTTCCTACAAAAGTAGACAACCATATCATTCCTTCTGGGCATTTGCCAAATCCTTTGGGATAATCGGATAGAGATGCCGTGGAGTTGTGAACAGTTGTAGTTCTGCTGTTGACCTACAGTAGCTCTATTTTTTTTTTTTTTCTGGTGTGAACCTTCCTTGAGGAATGCCTGCTCTGTGGATTTTATCTTCTCGTTTCTGGTAGGATTCTGGATACCATTCCATACTGTGTAGTCTTGCAAGGCAATGGAGTCATCTGAAGTGACATTGCTGGCTGCAGGAGCATCCCTGGAGAGACTGACACACGTATTGTCCTCAAATACCTGCTAAAGCAGCAGGAGACATTCTTCTTGTAACAGGCAATAGGAGACAGTGGTGTAGTGCAGCACTTCTTATCAGACAAGCTGGAAAAGAGGAATCCCTCTCTGCTTTCAAAAGAGGAAAAGAAAACCTTGCTTCACTTCTGAAAATACTTCTGGAAGCAAATAAAAATTCCAGCTCGGGTGACAACTTCTTTTTCAGAGCTGCAGTCCTGAGTCAGGTAATACTCCTTTGTCAAACAGCAGCACTGGGAATTTTCCTCCACGAAGGTTACAGAATTTGGCCTGTTTAAAATTACTAGATTATCCTTCAATTTGTAAACAACTTTTCCAAGACAAATTGTTTTCTTACATTTATTCAAATGCATAGAGGAAATGAGATTAATTCATTAATCTCTAGGTTACACTGTTGTAAAACTTTAGTTTTCTAAATTCCATTACTCAGCTATTAGGGCCTTGTTTTGATATCATTTCAGCAAACATTCTGAATCCCAGAAAAGTTCATCACCTGGCAGTCTTTTTTCCTAAAGGAGATTAATACTACTGTAAAGGAATCAAAAACCACTTAGGAAGTTTTACTTGAGACTGCAAATTTTGTGGAGGCACAGTTTTGCCAAGTGATTAGCTGGAGGCCAAATTCTACAAATCCTAAAATCACGTGAGTATTCCTTTCACTTGAAAAGGACTCAAAGTTTAAAGGACTTCTCATGCAAATAGGGATCTGCAGGATTTGGCCTTTTGTGGCAAGGCTGATATCACGGCTTTGCTCTATGTAGTTAACCTGAATTTTTTTTTAAAGGGTTCATCAGGAAAGTGGAAACAGATTTTCCTAAACTAAGTGCTTACAGTTGAATTTTAAAATGCTGCCTTTGTCAGAGGTTAAACTGTTCCCTGCCTCTCTCTTGTAAGCATTTTAACTATCTACATTAAATACTGTGAATAGTAAATACAAGGAATAAGGGCACAATCTAGGTACAAGAAAGTGTAAAACAAAAGGGCAGTTTCATGGTCCCTATTAAAACATATTTAAAGTCCATCCAGCTGCTAGTGTTTAACCAACAAAAAGTATGGTTTCACACCAAAAGAACAATCTGTTCTGTGAATTAAAGCATTTAGAAGGCCTTAGTAATAAAGGTAAGTACTTACACATTAGCAAAGTCAATGGCTATATACATATCAATGCAGATAATGCTTCAAAACTGGGGTAAAAAGTATGTAGAATAACTGGATGTGATTCTGGTTAGAAATTGATCCAAGAAAAGCCCAAATACCTGAACCATTGTAGCAAAATAAATAGATGTTTGTACACACAGAAGTAGAGTTCAAGAAACTACGCCAAATTTCTAATTTCCATAACATCTTTTTCTATCCTGTTGGACAGGAATAAAAATCTGGCAGCTTAGACCTGTTGCTTATTATCTCAAAGGTCATGACTTGTTTTCTGCATGGAGAGAGTTAGAACTTTTTCCCATGAGGGTGTAGCTAGAAATGTTTATATCCACACCACTGAACCTGTTGTGCCTCCTGTCCACTCTTTTTCAATGTCAATATACTCGATCAGTAATGCAGCAGCTTAATTAGCTACAGAGATCTAACTATGTGTTCATGAAAGGCGTAAGGAAAACAAAAATATGTCTTCCAGCAGGACTGCCTGTTTCCAACATTTGTTTCCAACCTCCCAGGTGTTTCATAAATATATTGTGCATCTGTTCCCTAACAACACCTATAAATAAAAGGACACTGACCTCACTCTTTAAAAAAATTACTAGCTCACTTATTTTTCTGCTTTTCTTCTATTTGTTTTCTTTCTACTTGTCTCTAGTTTGCCCTAGATTTTCCTTTAGTTTCTTCCCACTATTCTAGATTTGTTGCCCAAATTTTGTTGTTTTCATTTCCTTACTGATTTTCTCCTTTTCAATTCTTTTTTTGCTCTATTTGCAGTTTGTATGTCACTTCATTTCCTCTACTTATCAAGTTTTTATTCTATATTCTGCTTTACTTTTGTTCCATGTTTTGTAGACTCTATCCTGACTGCCCTTGCTTTGTTTCATTTGTCTGCACATCTTTCTTCTGCCTGGCTCTTTGCTTCCCTTTTCTAGCTCATGCTCCCCTTCACTGCACCTTTATGCTTACATCCCACCTGTGCATGGAAATCCTGACAGAATAGTATGGATATTTCTCAGTCAAGACTAGGAGGGAAGATATTCACACTTTATTCTTATCTTTCCCTGCAGATGATGTGAAAAGAATTAACTGCTCAAGGAATAGCTGAGAATTTCCCTTAATGTGGCAAAATCTGTGAAACTCTTGGATTCTTTTTTGGAAAGTGTATGGGACAGTTTGAATGCTAGCCAGTATCGGGGATGCACAGGTACAGCTAGAAGGAGCTGCTTTTTGAGAGAGCTTGTCAAGGAAATTTAAAAAAAAAATTGTCCAAACTAAAAAACCCCATCCATCCACCCACCCACTCACCCAACCGATCAACCAAATCCTGCCACCCCTCCAAACCAAACAAAAAACCCAACCAACCAAGCAGCCAACCAAGCATTTAACCAATCATAGAAACTACAAGACACCAGAAAACCCCAAACCAAAATCATGAGAGGTAGCAAGCAGCAAGTACTGACTGTAGACACTCTTCTGTCTCTATAGTGCATTTTATACTAAAAGAGCAATAACCCCCAAACAAAATGTCCTCACCCTAGAGAACTCCCAACTTACCAAAAATTTTTTTTAAATTTGCTTTATATTTCTTGTATTTCTTCAATGTCTTCACATTATTTCTTCCCATTTAAGTTTCCTATCTTCCTCTATTTTGAGGTGTTTCCTCTTACACTGGGCAATAGTTGGTGCCCTGCTTTTCTCTGCCTTTCGTGTGCAGTCCCTCCCTGTCTCTCTGGACCACTCCTATTGATCCTTCACCTTCCTGTGTTCCTCACTCTGACTCTTCATGTGCTCTCTTTGTATTAGTCTCTTAACCCAGGTATTTCAACATACTTTCAACATCACAAAGGTGTTCTATGCTAGCTTCTTCCCACACTACAAATTATATAGTCATGCCCTGCTGGCATAGCCACAGAAACTGACTCTCTTCTGCTCTCACTTGCACGGGCTCTTGTTCTCTCCTATGTGCACACATCACACCAGCACTTCAAAACTAAACCAAATATGTGGGTATATGAAGATTTTCCGTGTATTTTTGTCATGTAGGCTGAAACTCTGCCTTACAGGTTCTTGCCAGACCCAATTTATGTGAGAATTGTAACATAACCTCCTACTGAAGCATGTGTAATTTTTCTTTCCCACTTTCTTCCAGATCATTTTTCCACACATGCAGAGAACCTCCTTCTCATGTCTTTTCTCTTTTCATGATAAATCCAATCTCAGAAGACTTTTAAATAAAGATGTTCAGATTTTGAGTGATAAGGAATCAGCTGGACTGAAAGTAGTTGACTGGGTATTGTGGGGGAGAGATTTTCTCCTCTAGTTTTGAAAAGCTCTCCAGATTTTCTCAGGAGATGGTTTTTAAACTTTTTATCCTTGAAAGAAACAAAGGAGAATCTTTGTTTTGAAAAGAATGATTTTGGTAGCATATTGCTGAACAACTGGTCTGGAAGAGTATCCTTACTTGATCTTAGGAGGAAGTTTGACTTTTCAGAGGACAGTACTTATAGCATGGTCTTATTACACTTGATTTGAGGTGCTTTTTTCTTGACTTCAGGCATGTCAGAGAAGAAATTTAAAACTAAGTTAAGAGCAGTTTAATGACAGAAGTGAGATTCCTCAAAGCAGTGCAAGAAAGGACAACCCTAACTACTGATTCCTATGTGACTTGTGACTGAGTACAATATTACCAACCCTTCTTCAGAGCTGGGTAAGTGGCACAGAAAGGCTGACACTCTCCATAGAGAATCTGATTTTATCAGGACATGGGGGAAATTATTTTAAGTTTCCTTCAAGTAATTTGCCCTCCTCTTGCCCACCCAGCTAACAACAGTATGGAGACATGACTTCCAGCCTTTGTGCTGGAATCATTTTGTGCAGCCTGCCTGATGTAGTGCCAGTCAGCAGAGCTCTCCCAGTGTTGCAGCTCCAGTGAGGGAAGGGAAACACTCACAGAGGTCATGATTCAGCCTGGCTGGGCCCTGTACCTGTGTGTGCAGAGGGCCAGAGCCCCAGCACAAAGCACACACCAGCTACCCAGTGAAGATACAATACAGCAGAAGTGTTTAAAGGTGTACTTTGCCGACAGCCCTTCAGAATCATGGCTCTTGGCCTCTGCAATGTTCCCCTTGCCAAGACACTCTCAGCTCCCATGAGACTGCCACTTGTTGATCACTGAGACGCTTAAAACCTGAATCTTGGCTACTGTTTATCAGACCTGCCTGTTGTCCTCTCTATTCAAGGCCTGCACTACATAGCTAAACCCTGAGATCCAACCCACACATGCCTTCAGCCCTCAAGCTGTTCTCAGGCTCACATCAATCTAGCTTAGTCCTCAGCTTCACTGGGAAATTTTTACAAGGAAAAAGAAATGATTCAGCTCTTCAGACTGCAGCTAGACATGCTGGTGTGTGCATGTGTGCTTGGCGTGTCCCAAGGGTTTCAATTCCCCAGATCAAAAATGGGCATCTGGTTAAAATGCAAGGCATCTTTCTTCTGGACAGGATGCTGAAGTTTCTTCCTAATACTGGACAATAGAGGAAACAATGGAACTGAGGAGGAAAGTCATATGTACTGAGAACCAAATTTAATATGGGATTCCTATGCAGATCTGTTGCTTTCTGAATTTCAGGATCTCCATAGTGTCATTATGCCAGCCAGGTAAGTCCTCAATGCCCATCAGCAAGCAATGCTGAAAGACCTGCACCTCACTGCGCCCCAGGAAAGTCAGTGTTTTCTGTCTTACAAATAAAGCCGGAGTAGGAACTCAGATAGACTTGGACAGCAACTCTGAGACCATGTGCTTGTCTTCCAGATATCTTCGGCCAGTCTTTGATAGCAATTGAACCAAACTATCAATTAAGTGTTTGTATCATTTCATAATGAAATACCAGTCACATTCTAAGCATCAAGTTATTATTTGCATAATTCTTTTACAGTCTATTTTACCTAATTTCTCTTATGGTAAGCAGTTTCCAGGCTGATTCACCTGTATGCCACTTATGCCACAGAACAGACTCCTGTCCAGTGGGTTTTGTTTTGGGCTTCATGCTGCTTTGGTTTAAAATCTTCATAGTAGTGGCTTCCTCCTGTATTTTGTGTGCGAAAAAGCGGGCACACACAGCATCACTGAAGTCTGAACTCACAGAAAGTTCCACAAGATCATTGTTTAGTCTCATGCGTTAAATAATGTCCAGGAGCCTAAGACATGTCTACAGTGCTGATGAAGAAACTTATGCCTGAGCTGGCATGGCTGATAAGTGGTAGAAATGTGCCTGAACAAACGAGTTCTGCCTTACACCATCCCCTGCCAGCTCCTGTCTAGCTCATTTGCACAGCAGGGATCTGTGCCATGCCAGATGCTGACGTGGCTCCCTGCGAGCTCAGGGATCACTGCTGGGCTCAGCTTGGAGACAATGCTAACGAGATCTGACTCCCAGGGAGCCGTGGCAGCCAGGAGGAGGACATGCAGAGAAGAGAAAAAGACTGACTGCTGTCTCCTTTTTTCCATTACATTCTCATTTTATATTCTTATCATCTTATTTACATACATTGTAATTATTTATATTTATGCATTTCATTACTATTTTCTCTCATTTCTCTTATTAGTTTATAAAAATATCTATTGATATTTATTCCAAGAATCTTGAATGCATGGGAAATCATACACAAGTAATTAATATGACGTAATTGAAACAGAATTGGGGCATTGCACTTAAGACAGAAATATTCTATAACTTTTATGTCACGGTCACTCTTATGAAAAGGATGAAAACATATACTGGGAAGAGTGTTTGGCCATGGAGGTGTGTGTGTAAGTTTAAGGGTAGAAAGGCAAAAACAACTTTTAACAAAACCTTCTGACTGTTCAAAGCAATTGTTTTATATATAAAGAATTAATTTTTAGCCATAGAAGTCCTGCAGCATGAAAACAGTGAAAATGAACAAGAAGTAATCTGACAGAGAGAAAATCCAGTCATATACCATTTTTCACCTAGGATTTTTAAAAAGTGAGCTTCTACCCAATGTATGTGTGAAGTTACAGTTTTCCCTTTTTTTTTTTTATTCTTATACAAATGATTTCAAGGCAGGAATTTGTAAAATATCTGAAAACAAACTTCACAAGACAAAGATTTACAAGTGCTTGTGTCTGTATTTCTGATAGGGTAGCCAGACATCAGGGAAGAATTTTGCTTGCTTCTCAAAAACATTGGAGCTATCAAGATGAATTGGGCACAGAAGATAGTGTATGTAAGGGCAGTTGAATGACTGAAAATAGAAACTCCTGAGAATAACACAGAGCCATTTTGGAAAAAAATTCTGTATGTGGAGAGCCAGAGGCATAGCAGACTGGCCAAACTATATCAAGGATATCCAGGAACCTGGTAAGCAGATGTGAGGCATGTGGGGAAATGTGGTCCAAATAGCAAAAGACGCTATGAAAAACTGCAGCATCCCTAGCAGGCCTTGGAGCAGAGTAGGAATCGACCTGAGAAAATGCACTGATAAGTTACAATTTTGAGCTAGAAGATAGTAAGTATTTGTACATCTCCTGTAAATGTGAAGTTTAAGTGCTGTCACAGCTGAGTGTAAATTTAGTACGTATTACTTTGTTTTCAAGCCACATGTTCTGAATTTAACCGTTTCCCAACTGCGAGATGGTAACTTAACCCAGGAGTGTGTTAGCTTGGGTGGTTGCAATGACCTGAACAGAGTGTGAGACTCTATCTCTGCAAAAAGCAAAAGAAAATATAGTCAGCCCTTCCTGAATAAAGAAATACATGTACCAAGAGCCTGAACAAAATCTTGAGGCTGCACACAATGTTGTCTGCATATTCCTACATTCACAGCCCCAGCACCATGGTTACTAGTGGTGGTGAGAGGATGAGGAAGAACAGTGCATGTGAAAAGATGTGAATTCACTGCAACCAAAACCCTGATTGCCTTCTAAACGGCAGACTTTGTTGTAACTGGGGGTCTCCCCAGGACACACTGTGATCTTGAAAAGATTCAGAGCATTGAAGAAGTAAATTCTTGTTGATGTAATACAGCAGTGGCAAGCATGTATTTCTCTGAGACATTATTACAACACTGTGTCATTGGCGTTGCTATGAAGGATAGTAAGATCCACCTTCACTGAGATATGATCAGCACTACATTGAGAAACTACAGCCACCGGAAGGATTGACTGCAAGACAGCCTCTTGGCACTACCAGAGGATAAACACTCATTAAACTCCTACAGGGGATATCCAAGACCCTGTGCTACAGCACAGTGTGGAGCAACACCTCTCCAAGCCCTGAGGAAAATATCTTAGATCCTACACACAGTTAAGAAAAGAGAAAGAGACAGATGAGTGTGTTAAAATATGTATGATGTGAATGAATTTCAGACTTCAAGGGTGTGTAACAGAATGCTGAGCACATAAATTGGCTGTGGTACTTGCAATTAATTTTGGTATCTTAAATAAATGCAGTAAATGGAACATTAGTATAAGTATAGTTCCTGTGAGGACATTGTCACAGGTTAATTTACTGTATAAAACATGTCCATTTTTACCCTGTACTGTTGGCTGATACCAGTAGTATTTATAAACAGAAAGTCCATCTATGCTGCCAGAGTAAAGGCAAAGGAAGCATCAGCAACAATACCTACATCAGATTTTATATAAGTATTTCATGCAACAACAGAGACTATACACAGGAAGGAGGTTTACCATAAGCTTCACTAATCTGCTGGGGGTGGGTGACTGCTTTACGTAAGGAGCTGTGCAAGTTACACAAACCACTGATGCTATTGTCAAAAGTGGTGAGAGGATGCTTACTCATTTTCCAAGATGAAGTGTAAAATTACTTTGAGGAAGCTGGTTAGAGAAAACAGTGTGCAAGGCTGAAGGAATACTGCCAGGCTATTGAATGGTCTTGACTGTCTCACTACCCTTGCTTTAAAAACTGAATGAACCCAGCCTTTTGCAGTTAAGTAGATTTGGAGAAGTCCACCTCCAGGCACCTCTCTGCCTCTCCATGTGCTCCTTCCTTACAATCTTCTGAAACTTGTGATGCTCAGGAAGGGAATGCCAGAGGACCTCCCTCCCTCTGGCCCACCTCCACAGCACTGTGGAGAGACAGGGAGCAAGTTCTGGTGTGGGTGGGGCCACCCACCTCTTTCTCTCCTCTCATCCCTTCACCAGCTGATGTGCTCTGGAGTGGAGCACCTGAAGGTCAGCCCTGTTGCTTCTCTAAGCACTAAAGCTGCTGCACACAAGCACATACATAGACATCTAAGAGACACAGGCAGTGAGCAGAATTTTCTCCTGCACTCATGTCCAGCTGTGTTCAGCATGGATATAATTCGGTCCTACATAAGGAAGCTAAAATACCTTCTGAAATATTTCTTTTTGTTTTTTTACTTCTAAGTTACTCAGTACATTTCTAACTTTGACTTAACCTCTGAATGTTGGTGTCAGCACCTTCCTGAATATAACCTCTCAATGAGCACTGCAGCCAAAAGGGATCCAAGGAATCCAAGAGCATGCATGAAGAGCGAGGAAGATGATGTCACTGCTACACTTAGCAGTGGTAGGACTCATGATGGGCTACAGTCCATTCTTGATGTTTTCAATCCATGGAGGATGCTAAGGGATTACACAGACTATGAAGAAGAGCCATGGGACTGATTAAACCACTAGAAACAGTTTTATAGCATATTGTAAGAGTTTCATCGGTTGTTTTAGAATAGAAGAGGCTAAGAGTTGAGATGATCACAGACCATGAGTATCTATAGCAGGAATATGATTTTGATAAATAAGAGTTAGTGTAGCAGAAAAAGGCATAATGAGATTTAATTGCTGGAAGCTGAATTAAGGAAAATTCAAAATAAAAATAAGGCTCAAAAATCTAAGGGCAAGGATAGTTTTTCCTTGAAACAATTCACTAAGGGTTGCTGTGGGCTCTTCATCACTGGAAATATTTTAATTGAGATTGGCTGCTTCCCTAAACTTTGTGCTCCAGTTCAAACAGGAATTAATTCAGGGAAGTCCCATGGCTTGTATTATGAAAGAGGCCAAGCCAGATGATCACAGTGGCCCCTTCTGACTTTTTCATTTATGAGTCCTGATATAATCAGACCCTAGCACAATATAGCCATAGGCAAAAACACTTCCTATTCATCACAGATTATTATAAGATATGTTAACATCTTCTCATTATAAATCAGGCAATACAGTTTATGGCTGTATTAAGCTGGTAAAACATAACTCTAGTTTCATGTGTCTTTCACTCATTACCTTAAAAAACCTCAAAACATTTACCCAGCTCATCTCAACTATTCAGCATAAAAAGGGTTTAAATGTTGAGAACAATGAGTTCGGGCTCCAATACCTCTGAGCTGTCCTTTAGTAAGAACACACAAAATGTATCCTAATAAATGAGCAACCCTAAAGTAAACCCTGCATCACTATCACCTGGATGTAACTACACCTAATGTCCCCTTGATCTTTGCACAGAACTCTCATTGCGTACACAGCAAGAGCAGTAAATGGCTCTAAGGGGGTAGATACTGTTTCACAAAAAGGTTTAAGACAAACACAGGCAGCAGAGAAGTGCTGATTTAGTAACAGAATATTTTACAGCAAAGAAGGTCACAAATTGGCAGCATTAAAGGTTTTATTTTGGTTAGTTGACAAGTGCGAATAAATGCTGTACAGAACAGGTAGTCAAGTGCCAGCAATATTTTTCTTTTGAAAATGTTATCTTCACTTCAATCTTCAGTAGACTATCATCAGTCAATCATAAAGCTGGCTGTTCCAGGCAAATACTTTTACCATTACACAATCCTGTGTGAATATTGGGTTCACACAGTGGAGACATAATCCTGCAAATACTGAAGAAGACAGTATTTTCTAATCTAAGAAGAGCCCATTTCATCTTTAGAGGTAGGAAATGAATCTTTTCAGAAAGTGGCTTTTAAAATGACCTAGATTCCTATTCCAGATAGACTTTCTTAACTTTTTCTACAGAGTTGAACCTTTTGTTATTAGACAGAAAGACAGACGAACAGTTTATCTCCAGCATATTTTTCATGCAGTCAAGACTGTATCTTGTGACCAGAGTCACAGAACGCATCATTTAGAGCAATGTACAGCTTTTAGAAACTAGGTAGTTAAAAACAAGCACTGAACTTAATGGTAACTTCAAGCAGAAAACAGGAAGAAGTTCGGTGGAATACCATTAATCCAGCTGTTTCATGTTAGCCACTGATTCACACCAGCTAAATTTACCCAAACTGTCCCAATCAGACTCTTTGTGGCTCATTTGTTTGAAGTTCATCAGGAATTAGAATATTTTTTAAAATTGTATTTCTATTTTTCGTAGTCATTACAAAAGAAATTTCAAAAGAGCTGTGGTCTCATTAATCACCTTTTCGTCAGAGCTAGATCACATTTTCAATGATGGCAAGTAGTTGTCACAAAATATTGCCACAAAATATTTACATGCTTATCCTCAGCAATAGAGGTGATTAAAAAAGCAATTGGATTGACTTAATGAACCAACAAGCAGCAACTTGTGGATGAAGTGTAAGTATGCTGCAGAATTACCAGCAGAGCTCAAAACGAGTAACATCCTCTTTGTGTTTTTTTATTTCAATGGTCCTGACTGCATCTCTACAGTAACACCAAATCTCATCCCACATGTGGCTGCCTATGAAATTTCCCGCTGGCCTCTCCTCTAGACATCCCCCTTCCATTTCTGATATATTCTCTCTGTGTTGTGTCTTTTTCATTAGACTGAATTACTTTTTCCTCTCACTTGGACACTTACCTAATTTATACTACTTGAATTCAGCTTAAAACCATGGAAATCAAAGTCAACATTTTATCCTATTCCTCATAGCACACAAATGTCATCGTTTGAGTTGTACCTTCATGGTTTTCATTCCCAAACTGGTGCTTAGACAAACAAAATTTACAGGAAATATATTACTGCTAGATGTAATGTAAGATTAATGGTTTTGATATGAGCATTGCCTTTTGATGGTACAGTTTTTGATTGCCAAAGATGCATGGGTGGACTTGCATACACTAGTGACTGACAATCACACTGTTGTGTACTATCAGGAGGAAAAAAAATCTATTGGCTGAGAAAAGGAATTAAAGACAATGTATTTCAATCCCAAGGAAGAAGTAGCAAAGCAACCTAAATAAAAGCAAAACCCCTGAAAAGAGCATCTATCAGAAGATGAAAGGGGAATGGTAGTGATGTTTTATGATTTATAGTAGTTCTGCAGTTGCAGACTGTGATGTGTGAATGTGATGTGTTTTCTCAATAGGAGAAATAAGTGCTCCAAGTTGATCCTTAAATAAATGTATAAAGTGCTGAAAAGCATGAGCACAGACTATGGCTTGAGAAGTGTAAATACAGATATGAAATGACTGCTCTTGAGTGCAAGAGGCTGGGTGATAGAACAATGAGAATGAAAGTATATAGTGCTCCTTAAAGAGTTTACTATTTAGTGAGGAAAAAATGAACATACTATCTTTGGTCCTACACTCCCTCTTTCTTTCAGCCTTTTATCATGTTGCCAAAATTGTTTGCTTTTGAAAAATAATTACGATTTTTTTTAAAATAAAAACCCTCCTTATACCTTAATACGTTGCTTCATTTCTTCAAAGGGCTCAGCAAACATTGCTAAGCCTTCCTAACAACATGGTTCTAAAATATTACTATGAGATTGGGAAACTGAATCCTGGAGATGAAATGACTCAACTGTGGTCTCATATTTAAAGCTTCTAAGTGACACTGTTGTTCAAATAATGATTATGTTTATAAACAATGCCATTAAATAGCTGACAATGGAATCAAAGGATTTGCTGTTTCTTTTAATGTTGTGGGCCACAAATCCTGCTGTAGAAATTGATCTAATAAAGTTCTTCTTCAATGTGTTCTTACTTTGCTCTATGAGCCCCTTATGAGTGAGTAATCAATTCCTGAACCATCAGTTTAAAAAGTTTTATCTTATGTCTCACTTGCACATTTTGACAAATGGAATCTATGATCCATTCTAAACAGCTTGGAGTATGTGCTTGTTGTATGTTGAAAACCCAGTGTCATCTAAAGGTGTTCTATGAGTCCAGCAAAAGAACATGATGGTCTCTGCAGCTTTCTGACTAGGAAAATGTCCTTATATCAGAAAACTGGTTCCACAACTGACAAGTCAAACTGAAAGAGTGAAGACTGCTAGTTCACTCAGACAATCTCTCTTATTAATATTAAGGTTCCTGTCATAATCAAGCTGAAGCAAAAGGGACAATGTGAGTCCAATTTGCTGTAACTACAAAATGGACATGCTTTACTTTCTCTTTGGGGAAACCTTTTAATCTGTGAGAAACTTGCAGAGAAAGGAAGTTTACAACACCCTCACTCTCACCTACCCAAATAGCTGAGGTTCAGGTTTGCCTCAGTATAGCAGTAATAGACAAAATATAGTTTGTAAAAATACGTCAGAATATGACAAATACCATAGAATACAATAGAATGCATAGAACTATGTATTCCATAGTGTGAGTAGTAATGTTTTCTGAAATTATGTTCTTCAGCTGGGCCATCCTCATACAGATAATCTTTTCTACAACTATAGAAAAGATCTCAGAAGATCGCAGAAGATCTCAGAAAGCTTTTGCCAAAAAATTAGTTATTTGTGGTATGTCTTACAGGAATATTTGTGTATGTGACTGGTCTGCAACTTTGATGACTTTATCAAAAATGTAGGCACTGCTGGGTATATAGTTAATAGGAAATCATGTTTTTCTGCTAACTCAGAAACACCAAATCCAGCATTCTGGTTTTGGAACACTCCCTTGAGGACTTTGTCACCATAAACTAATGAAGAGATTATATTCATTCACATGTTTTTTCCCCATCTCTAACAGATAATTCAGTGTTCCACACTAAGGTAAAATATGGTGGTCAAAATGCAGTTTCTTTCATGCCCTACAATTCACCAAGAAGCATTGGGATAGATGCCAAGACTTTCAAAATCTTGAATCAAATGTGGAGGCTGAACCCTGGAGGTTTAAATAAGGACACTGAAATTTTTGAATATCTGGATGGGGACAACACTGTCGCAGAGCAGGAATACTCACAGTCCAGCTGCAAATGGGTAAAAATTGTACTGAAAGCAATCATCTTGGGCGTATGAGGCAAGCACTCCCACAGTTTTCTTTCCTCCTCCCCAGGCTAGTAATAAAAATCTCACAGAACCGAAAAAGTTTCTTTTAGTTTGAATTTTAGATGTTAAAAAATATCTATGTCATTTTCACAGAGCACCTGATGAATTAGGTCTCGAATAACATGAAAATTCTTATATAACCCAGTAATCAGTGGACTCAATTGTTTATAATATGCCAACAGTAAATGCAGGAGGAATTTATAATCATATTTTCATGGGGAGTAAGCCAAAACCCCTTCTGCAACTCAAACAAACTGCTTCACTTTTTCATTTTGGACAGGTTTAAAATGCAAAGAGCAATGACAACATGTCAGATAAATTTCTCTTGTGGTATTTCCCCCATAAGGGTGACGCAAAGAAAAGTCAGAAGATTAGCTTGTTATGCCCAGTGTATTTACAGTTTCTGTACAGGTGGATGGTTACAATAGGCTGATGACAAATTCTCTATAAAAAAAAAAAACACCAAAAACTGCTTTATTAGCTACATTTTATATTCTTCTTGTCAATACTCCACTTCTTTTGCCCTCTTCTCAAAATACTCTTTTCTTTCTCAGCATATCTCTCCAGTTTTTTTCTTATTTTCCTGCCTATTTTAGACTCCCTCAACAATGGAAATTAAATGGGGTTGACTGAATTGGTTCAAACACAATAGAAATACAGTTCCAGAGTCTGGAACTTAAAGACAGATTTCCCCTGACTGATGTCTGCTAGTCTTAACTGTTTTGAGACAGTGTTTTAAAATTATTTCTCAGATGTTTCTTCTTCAAGCGAAATGGTCCCAATTGCAGCAGGGACACAATACCTTCCTCATTTCCTTGCTGTTCCTCAGCTGCTTTTTTTTGTTGGCTTCCTCCTTCCATTTTCCACTCATTCCCATCCCTAGTCTGAAACTTCTCTTAAAAGGGGCTCCAGTTAGGAATGTGCTTGAGCACCCCAAAAGCCAATCCACGACCCTCTAAATATCCCAGAACCAGCAGGGCACTGTTCCTGCGCTGGCTCATCTAGGATTGGTGACATGGTAGCATTGTGAAAAGCCCTCTCTCATACTCCAGTTTTAGACAGAAGCTGTTCTGGTACTGGCAAGGAGAGGAAAGCAGCTCTCCCAGGAGCCCAACCAGGCCCTTTGCAGGGAGCAGGACAGGAGCAGAGGGCATGTCCTTGAGCACACGCTTGCTGTCTGGCACAGTGGGGTAGGGGAGCACAGGGGATGATGACAGGAAAGGCTTTTTGTCAAGGTGCAGCAGTCTAGCTAAGGAAAAGTAAAGAAGTGAGTGGTAAACCAGATACTTGCAACCTGCTGAGCATTTTTTGGGGTCCTCTGCTTGGTGTGGTCCCCTGCTACCTTTCTGATCTACACGTGAGACCTCAAATCTCACACTCCTACCTGGTTTTGATTTTTCTCATCATGGGGTTTTTGTTTTGGTTAGTCCTTTTTCCTCTGAGGAGATCTTGACCCTTTGGTCGGCTTATTAGTGCCCCAGCCAGCCCTGAGCCAAGACTAACAAAAGTTTCCCTCCTGTCCCATTAATTTCTGCTCACAAGAAGGGAGAAGGGGTTGACACCCCAGGGATGGCGGGGGAGAAAACCGTTCAGACCAAAGCACAGCTATAATTTCTGTCTGTGAATCTGAGTTGTAGTGGAGAAAATCAAGATGCTGTTTTTCCCAAGCCCTGTGGCCAGGCCAGTCTAGGGACATACTGGAGAATGTTCTCTTCACATGGAAACATTTCACAGATTCCTACAGACACCGATTCCTCTTCCAAAGTCCAAATCCAGCTTTGGTTCAACACCTATGTTTATGCCACAGCTTTAAAGGCCAAGATATTGACTCAAAGTGGTGCAAAAACTGCCAGATTTTTTCCTTGAATTCAAGGCAAAGAAACCTTTTCTGCACTTGGGCAAAGGCACTTGTGTTCAGTGATGAGGCTAAGAGATTTGTGCTTGAAACATTCTTGGTAATACAACTTCAAGATGCTTGGCACGGCTGAACTCCCGTGAAAGAATCTGATGCAAGAAAACAGATGAAAGCTGCAACGTGGTTGAAGGGAATTGCAGAGATTGGATGAAGACAGGATTTGGCCTCTACCACTGAACATTCATGAGGCCAAACATGATATGGAAACTGTTTCAGTAAAATGTACTCCACAGAATCAACATGCCAGGGAGCCTGAACAGCTTCATTTATCACTGTTCCACTGCTGGTGCTTGTCTTTACACAGGGTTATAACTTTTTCCATTAGATCTTGTGTATGACTCTGAGTCTCTATTTATTTCTAAGGATGCAGAAAGAAGATGTTTATAACCAAATCTGTGTATAATTCCTTATTAAAAGGAGAACTGTATATTTAAAATCCTTCTGACCAGGAACATATGAGTTTGAATGTTGTTCATTGAGAGTAATCATAAAATTGATTGCTACAGATAGGTGTGGTGAAGAGGAATGCTAAACGTTAAAAATACTGCCTGTAGTATAGAAGAGTGTCTGTGGCAGTACCCTAGCTCTACAAATATGGAGACAACTATGGAAAACTTCAGACTGTTTGCTATCACAGAACAGATTTAGTCAAGGATGTACCTGCTTTTTCACTCTCCACCTCAATGTGATTCATTTTCCCTTTGTGTGTCCCTTTAAAGTAACCCAAAAGCCTCTGGTGAGAAGAGCTTTCCACGGTACTTTTCCCAGGTTGTTCAAAAAAAGATTTCACACATATACATTTGTTTTCATATGGAAATCTTCAACTCATGAAATGAAGATAAGGCTTTGCTTTCATATCCAGTGTTTATTCTAGTTACACATTTTAAAAGTGATGATAATGATTTGCACCACTAAACAAAGAGCACGTTAGTATTGCAAGCAGTCGTTTTCCATCCAGCTAAGCTTTCTTTGGAATGTAGCTGTCAGTTTTTCCCTTTTTCAAACCCTGAAGGAAGTATCCACATTTATTCAAATAAAAGATCCAAAATCTTGGACTCCTTAGAGCAAAATAAGCCAGAAGGTGGAGTTGCAACTGTAATTATGATCTCTTCAGTGCCTGAGGACAAGGTCTTTAGCTAACTAGATGCATTCCACTGCTACCAATGCAGTCTGTTCATGTTTAAAAATGTTTATTTTGCCCTATCTAGTCATAGCTCTCAGTGTTACTGACAGATATAAGCAATGTGTGCATCCAATAAACATATGAGAAGAATCATTGAAAACATCCCTTTCTCATTGGTCCAACATCAGGCTCGAAGGATTTGTTTCATAGACTACTAGCAATTCTCTTATTTGATGTAAATGTGATAAATTTAATGCTTATCTTACCATAGCAATGGTTTTTAAATTGTTTTAGAATTGTTCATGTACTCAAAACAGAATTAATCAGATCAATTTTATATATGAAAATTCACAAATTACAGGGATCAGGGAATTTTAGAGATCAGAGAAAAAGGGAATCTTTGTACAATTCAGGTTATAAGCAGATTGTACTGAGAAGAAAGTATGGAAATACTAAAAAACTACAATGCCATTAGACCATTTTCTTCTATCAGCTTTCCATTTTTTGTGCCGTGGGCTCTGGTGAGAGTCTGCTCTTAGGTTCACTTGCACTTACAACTATTCTAATGTTCTTTATACAAGTAAATATTACTAAAGATGGAAAAAAGTTTTAAGACTGTGAGTTGAGAAATATAGCACTGTGTAACTCCACCTGCCCATCATCTCCACCTTTTTAGTTTGAAATAACTGGAGAATCTTTTCATGGGATGAAAAATCTTTGACATTATATATTGCATCCTCCTATCAAAATGTGATCAGCAGAGCTCAAGAATGACTGTCTCGATATCATAAAAATTAGCACTTGTTTGAAATTGAGAACACTGTCTTGTTGCAGGTATTCAGAAATGATACCTAAATGTCAAGATTTTTCCCTGTCATTTACCTATTTCCCTTTGACAAAAATTCATGCCACAGATCTCAGAGAAGCTGTCTGGTTGTAAAACTAGTGTGAAACCATGCCTACAACAAAGGAACTGAGAATTATAAATTATTTAGACAATTATGAAATAATTTTATCATTCTGTTATACTACAAGTTACCCAGCTGTTCCAAAGGCTTGGAGGTTCTGCATGTGTGCATGCTGGAGTGTGCATGTGTACACGTGCACATTTGGGCTGTATCTGCATGGGTTCCTCATGGCAGTGGAGTTTTTTAATCTACAGTCACATACCTCTGAAAAGCTATTGCACATGTGTGTCCTTCAAGTTAAATGCAAAGAGCAGGAGTAGAAGGCCAGAGACAACAGAAGATGTGACCTGGATCGTGGCAGAGCTCAGCCAGAAACAGGATGGGCTTGACCGGAATCCCCTGTGGCATGTGGGGGTTAGGAAAGCAGCTGGTCAGATGTGGGGAGGAGGGAGTTTGGGACTGTGTGTGCATGTGCATGTCTCACCTCCCTGCCCTTCAGGAGCAGCAGCCAGGGGAGCAGAGCCCTGCCAGGGGCCCAGGCTGGAGCAGCTCTGTGGAATACACGCTGCGCTACAGACTCAGGCTTGGAAACTCTGAGTAAGAAAAGTGCCTGTTGTTTGTTTCTGCTGCATTCAGAGAAACAAGATTCTGAGTACATGCTTTGTAAATAAACCAAAGACATTCCTGACTCCTATCATCAATTTCTCCTCCTAATGGAAAAAATCCAGCAAGTTTCCACTCTGTGAATAGGGGCAATATTATAAGCGTGAACACAGGGCCAAGTCAAGCGTTGTCCTCACTTATACTGGTACAGCCCCACTCACATCAGAGCAGGAAAAATGGTTCCTCTACAGAAGAGTCAGAGAGATAGTTTCTCTCATGTTTGAATTTCCAAACTCAAAAAACTGTATGTGGGGGATCAACCGTGCTCATTCCTTTGGCTGGAAACAGAGTTGTGCTTCCAACAAAGTGAGTAGAATTTGATTTCTCTGGAAAGTTTTAATTTATGGACCAGCATTTTTCTAGTCCTGAATGTATGGAGTTAGTTTGCTCAAATCCCTTCTTCTTCAGCCTTCCCAAATGAAAAGCAGTTCTCACATCACCGTACCAGGCTGCCTCATGAGGAGGTGTAAGACCTGATTTTTTCAAACTGAAATGCTATGAAGTCTTTTGGGTAACACATAGTGGGCACTCAGTTTCTGATGGTCAAAAGTAGCTTTCTGTAAGTGCAGGTCTTTGGAAAATACAATTATATATATATTTATATTAAATATTTTCTACAATGTCTATTTTTATTATAAATAGTATAACTGGAGGGGGAGATAAAACAGTTCTCCTATATAGCAAGCATGAGTCATGCATGGTTCATGAATAGTAAGATTTTAAAAAAGGCCTTGGAATAAGTGTAACTGCTGGCCACATACATCCTTTAGGATTGGAGTTTATTACGTTTTGATAATGTATCCTCTATGTCAATGCCGTATTAAACACTAGCAGAAGCCTTGACATTTTCTACCATCTGTTTAAAAGTCGCCTTTGAAAAATCGCCTTCATTCCAATGAAAATATTGCATTTAAAGTCTTCTAGCTTTTCCTCCTGGGATACTGCAATGAAAAAAATGCATATGGGGTTGAGTGCAGCCACTTAAATAAGGGGTTAAACTGTGTAACAGCAGGCAGAGTTGTCCCATGGTGTTCACACAAGAGTCTCAGCCACCCTGATCACATCTTGCAGGAGGACAAGGAGGGGAGCATAGAGCAGAGATTTAGGGCTGGATCAAACAGATTGTCCACAAAAACTTTCACTAACCCTCTCTTGTACAAGAGCAGTCCTACTGCAACTGTAGGGGTCCTGACCACTGCACTAGCACAGGTAAAAGAGTTAAGCTGGTGATAACTAGACTGTGAATTGGAAGATAGTCTTACCACTTTCATTTCCAAGAACCTACCTCTTAACCTGATTTCTTACTTGGGCAGCAACCAAGAGAGCACAGTAGCCCGAGTGGTGTTAAAGAATGGCCGGGGGAAATTGGTTGGTCATTGCCTCTCCAAAACTACAGAAGCTGGAAAGATACAAAAGATGCTACCATGTACTGGAGAGGAAAGAAGACAAATCTCTAAGGAAGACAAATTCTTACAAGGAATTTGGTCTGTAGTTATAAACAAGGAGGGAACAACAACCCCAAATTTTAAAAATCATGGTTCTAAAGGAAGTTGACTTTAAAGTCCAGATAAACAATCAGAATAAAGGAGTGATTGTCCTTCTGGTCTCATGACTTCTGTGTTCCTGAATGTGTGGTGGCCCAGATTTAAGAAATGAGAAAGGATGGGCTTTTTTTTAAAGTAGACAATTAAAGCAAAAGCAGGAGGATGTGGCAGAAGATGCATGGTAGGTCTGTGGCTCACTAGCACAACAAAGAGTTCTAAATATCTGTTTCTGGTAAGAGGTTGTCCAGAGATGAAGTGTAGAGAAACCAGGGAAAGAGATCAAGGTCAAAACCTGAAAGAGCCCTTCAAAAATCAGTAGGGGAATGTAAGAAGGAGTTTCCAGAGGACTTGTTAAAAGAGTGATTACGAAGTTGAGAGAATCGCAGAAGACAGAGAATACAAGAAATAAGAGAATAGGATTGCAGGAAGGTGCTCCAATTGCTGAGAAGAGAGAGAAAGCATGAAGCTGGGAAGAACAGTCCAAAAGGAGTATGACTTAAGCAAAGGAGATGGGGATGGGGATTTACAAGGTCTGACAATACTTGAGAGATACAGACCCCACTTACCCACAGGGTGTTTGTGCAATTGATGAAGTGCAAGTCCAGCTACACCCCTGCCTCAACACCTCCCAGCCAGCCAAGGATTGCTCCACTCAGCTGGACTGATAACCACTTCCCAGCAATGGAAACCCCACTGTCTGCTGGGTGACCCAGTCCCTCTTCCTCCCACCCCAGCTGCTCCTGGTCCCAGTCGCTCCCCTGCACAGGCTCTGGTGCTCACCCAGCCCTGCACTAAGCCCGAGTAGAACTAACCCAACAAAGCAAATAGTTTTCCACCAGCTTAGTGTACTATTAGGCAATACTTTAAATAGCAAAGAAAATACATGGGATGACATATGGAGACACTTTCCCACAGAGGCATTAAAGGGAGTTTAACACAGTGCTTAGTTTCAAGACGTATGAGTATCTTTGATGTCTGTAGCCCCACCTTTACTACTGCTTGCAGTCTCAGAACACCAGATGGAGAGCAGGATGGATATATAGAGGCCAGTGTTTACTCTGAGCAACAAAATAATAAGGCTGCAATGCTTAAAAGATTGGAGATGCACAGAAGCACGTTATTTCTGCATACACTAAAAGCTATGCAAATTGAAATAACAAGTTCTCATCACACTGTTAAACCCCTTACATGTTTAACTGAAACTGCAGATACATCAAACAGGTGTATTTGGTCACAGCCATAACATAACAGATCATAACTGCAGAAACAAAAGCTGCATCACAAAAGACAGAAGCACAGGCAACATCCAGTTGTGATAGGGCTGCCTGGCAGTCCCTGCAACACCCAGCTTCTGTGGGATCTACACTGGGCTTTGGACTCCATGCTGCTGTAAAAAAAAATCTACTACAATCTTAGAAAATGCTTTGTCCTAGTAGCAAAAAATGCTGATTGGTCATACATACATAGATTTAGATTGGGGCTGTAGAGTTATTCGTTCTAAATATGAAATTATCATTGGATTTTATGGGAGTATAATAGAATGTTAACAGAGCAAGCTACTGATAGTATTAATATGTAATGTAGTTATTCCCCACAGAAGGATGAAAATAATATAATGATGAAAGTATATGCATGGAGGCAGCTACACACTGCAACAGTACATTTACATACAGACAACTCCATCCTTTATTCCTTTCTCCATTTGTGGAGGAAGGAATAAAAGCCCAGTGTTTCACTCTCTTGGTTCTGTTTCCATGTTTGGTCAGAGAGCAATCACTGATTTTAGCCATATCCAACTCACCTCAGTGCTTACTATCAGCATTTGCATTTTCAGCTTTTGCAATGTTGCGTGTTCATCACAAGCATGGTAGGATACACACTCAAGTTCAAAAGGCCATGGTACACATGTATGCAGCAGAAGGAACTATTTATTTGGACAATTAGGTGACACTTGTCACTCAGCTTTCTGACCAGTGTTTGGGAAAGGCAGGCAGCCAGGGTACACATGCTGAGGGCAGCTCTGTCATACCTGTGCCTGTGTTGGGAGGGCATGGCCATAATGTGGGGCTGACCCAGTTTGTTCAGGTTCACAGCATTTTTGTGGAAGAGGGAGACACGAGGAAGCTCTGATCTCCCCAGGTTGCACAGCCCATGCGCCTGTGGCATATGGGAGCTCAGCCCTCCCTTGTGCAGACAATGTGAAGTGTACAGGCAACAGAGAGAAAGGTCCACAAAATTTGTGGGGAACTGCAACCAGGGTGCAGCTGATCCACTGTTGATGGCACAGCCAGGGAGGAAAGCGGGGAGCAGAGCTCCCTTTCAGCAGAAAACTCTCTGGAAGTGCTGGCCAGTGGTTCCAGGCAAAGTTATTGCATGTTGCTGCTGGTCCCTCACGGGGCTCAGGAAAGCAGACAATTTATTCTTTGTAAATAAGCGGGATTGCACCAGACAATTACCATCAATCTCACATCCACAAGAAACACCCAAAAAGGCCTTAGATGCTGTCGCACGTCTAAGACTATGACAGTGGAGCTGGTTCAGTTTCTAACACCCTGAAACACAGAGATGGACACTGTCCCACCCTACTGGCATGGGGAAGGGACTGTCCTTTCTACAGTAGCCTGGCTTGGCCCCAAGACCCCACATGTGGGGTTAAATCCCCAGGGAAGTACTGGGGATCTGAGGGTTCAAGGCAGGAACTTCAGGGTAGGTCTGGTTGAACTACTCATCCCTTGTACAAAAATTATATAATCTGCCTCAGATACCTTTAGAATTGCTGATATTTGAGCACAATTGGAGGTGACAGGTCTGATAAATCTCTTTGGAGCAGCTTTACCTGAGAGAGAGAGAGGCCAGCCCCATCCTGCAGGCATCTCATGCAAACAGGTACATTTACTTCACTGGGGGTCAGGCTTTGTCTCTGATTTAGGTGAACAGGATTTCACCAACAATAACCTCACCTTTCTGTGAAGCAAGACAAGGTAATGAAGTTCACAGCTCTCCTGGCCTGGCCAAAAACGTGAGGTACTTTAATGCAAAGCAGTACTTGAAGGCAGCTCAGGGCAGGAAAGGCAGAAGTCCCATCTTGGATCCAAACCTCAGATGGAAATTGCATGGGCAAAATACAATCACTCATGCTGATCCACTCTCATTGGCATGCCGAAATCTTTGGAACAATTATGTGGGATCTTTGTCATGAATGACAACGGCTGATTTCACATCTTATCCCTAAAGACTCCACTAAAGATCCTGAGGAATTTCTTAAGTAACCACATATGTTGAACTGTTACTTATCTTAATGAAAAAAAGACAGTCACTTAACAGAAAGATATCCAGAGATGAGTTCACGCTATGGATTATACAATATGTATACACACACCCCTACCTCAAAAAAAAAAAAAAAAAAAAGACAATTCTAATTTATACAAGCACAGAATTTCCATCTGAAAATGCTAAACATAATTGTTTCCCATCATTTGAAGGAAGTCCTGGCTCCACTGAAGTCATGGCAAAACTCCCATTGACTTAAAATGAATCAGGACTTAAACCTTTGCCTTTAAGAACATGCCGAATTATTTTAAAATTTTCTTTAAAAAAAATTTGAAAGAAAAATCTGCTTGTATTTAAAAGTTTTGATGCCAAGATTTTTCCCAGAGTGAATTACTTCAGCCTTGATATAAATCTATCAAAATAGGTTTAAAATATGTAAAGATGAACACACCCTTGCAGAATAGCCCTGCTCTCTTCAGCTCAGGTTCATGTAATAGAATGTTGCACAGACAATAAAGTGAATAAAGGAGAAAAGATAAAATGACAGACCAAATAATATCCAACCTTATGGATATAATATAATAGATGTATCCAACATACTATTGCCCTAAGTATTTCATAGGAAAAACAATTATTTCCCCAGATTCAGTTTTATTCAGATTCCAAATGTTCAAGAAATAGAATTAATCTATTACTTCAAGTAAAATTAATTAATTACAAATTCTTAATCTGAGTAAAAAGGCACCTTTTTAATTTCATTTAATGTCTTGCATAATACAAGAAAGTTGACAGACTAAAGGTCAACCTGTCCCTGTTTCCTGGTTTAAGAGCATTGCTTTAAAGACAGAGTATAAAGCAAGAAAAAGCATAGAAGTATCAGGTCAACATCTTCTACAGTACGGTAGATGAAGAAAGATCATTTAACAATTTTATTCCTTCCACAAATTCAATTGAGATTTTCTAAATCTGTTCTGTGTTTGACAATATTGTCCTGTGGAGATCAATGAACTAATGTTACAGTTTGGTGTTAGCGTAGATCATGTTGAAAATTCTACTTAAATAAAATATTTTAATCCTTTCCATTGTAATCTTGATTCATTTGTAGTAATGTTAATGAAGAAAAATTTCTTCTGTACTTTCACATTTAAGTAGAGAAACAGCTAGTGTCTTTTGACTCTGTCTGAAAATTAACCCAGCTCCTAAACTCAAAATAATATCCAAACAAGTTATGCAGTTTTCCCAGATGCATTAGCACAACCCACTGATCATTGCAATAATAGTAGGACATGATGGCAATACAATTTTGCTGTATTAGTTACAGGGATACCAAAGGGGAAAAAAAAAAGACTCGATACTGCAGAATGTTGTAGAAACGATTTCTGTACTTTCTGATTGTGATTAAATCTTGGTGTGCTTTGAAATCCCTAATGTGTAATGCAAACCAGGATTTGGGGTGTTAGGAATGCATCCCCACCCTTCTTCCAAAACGCTCTGTAAATTATCATCTGCAGACCCCAAATCCTTGAGTGGAGGGGGGAAGGAAGGAGAGGAAGGCAGGGAGTGGAAGAGGGAGAGGAGGGGGAGAGAGAGAGAGGAGAGAGAGATTAGAAGCACTTTTCACCTCTTGGTCCCGTCAGTGTGCTCAGCGCCGAGAACCGTGCTTCAAATCCGGTGTTATCGTTAGGCCTGATTCAAAGGAAGTGAAATAGTCTACTGAGAAAACAGTGGAAAAAGTAAAGGTCCTGAAGAAGTAAGTGCTGCATGTTGAAACGTATGCATGTCACACCCCATTTGTCTTTCATATTGAAGAATAAAGCAGCCTGTCCCGCAGCAGTTATTATACACCATATTCTTTATTTTAAAAATGCAAGAAATTTGGCACAAAGAACAAAAAAATCAACTGATGAAAAGCATTTATGTCATGGTTTAAATTAAGACCTTTGTAATGCAAGAATTACATCAGCAGTGGGCTTAGCTTAATGAAAATAAGACAGTGTTTTTAAAGACCATGAACGAACAAATCCCCTCTGCTTTCTGAAAGAGACAAAATGCAGATATAGACAAATAGATAATTTAAGCTGAAATCAGAGAAAATCACACTTTGATACCTTTAGGAATAACTGAAGTTTCTATTCCACTGACAATTCTGGGTCAACGAAGTCAAGAGAGCAGTTATTTTATGTTCACATATGGGTTTGAAATATTGCCAGAGGATATTAGGTATTACAAAGTCTCTTCGATATTGTCATTGCTTGAACTTCTGGTTAAGATTAATTGAAATTTTAGATTCTTTTTTCTTTAGATGTGTTTTTGTTTTGGGGTCCACCTAACAAGTATTAAAAGGGCAAATGTTCTACATTATCAGCTATTTAAAATGTTTATCAGCATAATATTTTGATATAATGATAGTTAAGGATTCAATAAAAAAATCACTTTGAATGAGAAGAAGTGAATTAATATGAGCCATTTGGGGCTACTAGCAATGATGTAGTAATGATTTGATTAATGTGAAAATCTACGGGTGGAGGTAACAAAAAGGAAGTGAAGCCTCTCCTCTTTGATGTGTATTGTTTGATATAAACTTTTGTCTATTCTTTGTGCACATTTTTATCTTTATCGGTCTGCTGAATGGCTTATGCAAATATAAGCAGCAATTTTTCTGATGCAAAAGGAGCATTATAAAGCAAGATAAAATAGTGGTTTCTGGTAGAGATGAGAACAGAGTTCAAAATCTAGACAGAAAACTTGCTACTGTAATATGGTGAGTATAATTATATATTATTTTGTATTTCTATACTGCATTAATGTGACAGAAAACTGCAAAGCAATTGGATCAAGTCCATGTTTTGCTGTTATTGATGACAAATGCAACTGGTTTAGCCACAAAACATCATATAGGTTTGGGTATGTGTTTTAATGTATGTGTCTCTAAATATAGTTATGTTATCTACCTTCTATAAAAATACCATAAGCAACTGAAAAAAGTTGATTTAATTATCTCATTCTTCAGGGGGAAAAAAGTGCAATATTTCATTGCTCTTAATTTTTGTGTACAAACTATGAACTAACCATCCACGTGTTTTAAAATGAAGTTATATTAAATATTTGGGGATATAAATAGACGAGATGGGCATGCACAGCACAGAATGGACACCGGTATTTATGTTTCATAAGCATGTTTTGTTCATGTATTATTTTTGAAAAATGTGATCAAGCCACTGCCAGTACTCAAGATGACGATAAATATTAACACATTGCTAATCAATCTGGTTTAAAGATTTTCTGACTTAGTTGTGAAGAATAAATTGCTTCTTATCTGGGCAATACTAGCTATCTAAATCTTGAAAGATCCTTCAACCTAACAACATTTCTCTATGTGTCTGTTGGGGGTTCCAGGAAGACAGTCGGTTCTGTGATAAAACAAGCCTTGTTCTCTGTGCACCCTCAGTAATGAAACAATGAGCAGCAGAGGGTTTCTAAAAAAAAAAAATTATGACAGTATTTTAGAAAATAATTGTCATCCTTCACTTCCAGATAACTTCTGATATCTGTTTAATTTTGAAGAAGTGCAGCAAACAATTGACTTTCATTTTCCACTTCCTTCGGGCTGTGGGAATGAAAGGGTGAAGGGAAGGGGCTAGGAAAGACAAGGGCTGAATCTGTACCCAGAGCAGGTCAGCAGCCAGGGCTGGTGTCAATGAGTCCTGCTCAAAAGCAGCAGCTGCAGGACTGGAGCTGATGCTAAAGGGGATCTGGCATGGAAGAAGGAAGGGAGAGAAGAGGCTTGGATTTGCTGCTGCCTTTATTTGCACGCGCGCACACACACACGTTTCTTGTTGATCAAATACAAACCTTCCTCTCACAACTGGTGTCTCTCAGAGAGGACTCAGAAGGCTGTTTAGGAGTCTGCTCTCTCCTTGAAAAATGGCATATGATACACAGTACCAAGAAATCCCTCCCTCTTGCTAAGTATTGTTTTCAAGAAATTTAGGTCGGAGGTAATATAACAAAGCAACTTCAAGCTGTCCAAATTGGAAAAAATGGGGTTTCTTCCAAGAATTCTCTTGCCTTTGATTTCTGTAATGTCATGCCAGATATCTTATACTTGCATCATCTCTAATATCCACAATCACCAGGAAATAAAGGGGGGCAGTACCTACCTTCCTAGCAGCAAAAAGTAGAAAAATATGCCATTCTTCATTCATTCAAGAGAAACTCAGGCAACAGATGAAAAGACTCTAACATCTAACCTGTGGATCACCTTGAGCAAAAGCTGATGCCAGCATTGGTGTTCTCTGATGGGATGGCAGCTATGAGCTGGCGGGGCAGAGGCTGGAGTGGGAGGCAGGAAGGTTGGTCCCCATCCAGGATTTCTCCTCGTTTTGTGCTGAGCTGTGTCTGCACGCTGCCCTGTTGCTGTAACACTGCAGTCCTTGGACATGCAACAAATAAGAGCAGCCTTTCTCATTGGGAAATCAGCTATTTCTGCTTTGCCAAAGGACTTGACAGATGCTGCTTATGAAAAGATAATGTCTTCTCACCCAGTCACTGCTAGGTGGGTTTGAGCATTAAGCTGCTCTCCTGCCCTGCTGAAGTTTCTGAGCTTTCAAAGCACTTCCCCACACAGAACGGGCACCAACATGAGAAACATTTGTACCAAGGAACTCTTTCTTGTGGGCAAGGTTCTGACAGCTGAGTATGCCAGGCGGGATCCTGAGTGTGCTGTTTCATGCTGTTGTTTACGAAGTAGATATTGCTTCTGATGCGCTAAATCAAAACAGCAGGTCTTAAAATGTGGTCAACAAAACATGATTCCTGAAGAGCTGGCTACTCACCTGGTACTAAATTCCTTCCTTCTGCTAACTGCTAAATTGCATTAGACACAGACAAAAACCTAATAAAGATTTTCCTTGCATTAATTTTTTTAATATTAATTTTCCATGTCGGCAAGGGTTCTCATTACCGCAAATATGTTATTCAACTGCGTGGCCAGATCTGCACCGCAACTGCTATCTATTAAGGTATAAGTCACATCATGAAAGTATTAGGGGATGTCTGCATTAAAAAATGACTATCTCCTGTTTAAAGCAGATTTATATTAATAGGAATTCTCAGCCTGAAGTGTTTTGGGAAAACAAGCAATCCCTAAGAAGCTTGGTGTGGAGGTAATGATCGCGGGGCCCGATCTTTGGAAATGCGTGTGCTCATAAATAGTTTTATCGGAGGCAGGAGCCATGCAGAGTTCCAGGGCTCGCTCTGTCGCATGACACGAGCCCGTGTTTGCAAAATGGCCGCGGAGGCAGCCCTGGCAGGGTGAAAACTGCACTTTGGTACGAGCCAGGGGCAGAATCTCACCCGCGAACCTTATCTGAACACGTTCACTTTTTTTTCCTGGAATACGGCAAAAGGTGCTACAGCTTCAGACTTCAAAGTTTTAAAAATTATTTGTGGTTAATCCACCTCTGTTACAAGCTCTAACAAGAACTCTGCCCATGCTGTAAAAAGCCACTAATAAGACTATCTTGACTCTAGAGCCCGGCAGCCGCCCTCTTTGATGAACAATCAGCACCACCTTCCCCAGCTGCATGGTCAAATTGCAATAAATTATAATTAGCAAATTAAAGCTTAAAAAGTCTTCCTGCCCGCTTGAAAGGGAAAAATTGGTTACAAATGCACTTATCTATTGCTAAATTAAACTTTATTGCATCATAGATGTGTGAATTTTTTTTTCTGTAGAAAAAGAAAAGTTAAACTTTATCCTTCTCAACATCTGAAGTTGAGCTTCATACACAGATGCATACTTACACACAGGCAAATTTTTGCCCTTCCGTCTCCAGTGATTTCAATCTTTTAATTTGTAATTGTCCTGACACATTCCTGCTTCCATTTATTTTAATTGTCTCGGATTGTGACTCCTATTTGGAAACTGGAGCACTTGAACTAATTCAAAAGTACTTTGTGAAAGAAATATCCTTCTGTGCAGCATTTTGTAACACTACTGTTGTAACATATTACAAATTGGTGTTGTCAGACCACCATAACAGCGACCGTCACTTCCCTGCTCTGCCCTTCTGAAATGTTTACTTTATCCTAAAAAAAAATATATCCAATTAAGCCTCATGATCAGCCTCATTGCATAAATAAGTGTGAGTTGCCTAGGGTTTCTAACAAGACTATTGAAGCACAGATGGGTTAAATGAGTTGTTAAAAGCCACACAGTAGCTGCATTTTTATTGTAAGGGCTAGCTTGAAGGGTAGCTTCACTGATTTAAAATATGAACAAAGGAAAGAGAATCCATATGAAAAACAAATGAAAAAAATTCACCCTCTGTGGACAAATTTCTGCTGAAAAGGATATGCACAGTGATCAAAGCAAATTTTAAAGAATGAACGTCTGGAAAAAAAAACTTTAAAAGATGTTTTAGTTATAATAACGCAGTTATCCAAATGTCAGTGAATTTGATCAAAGCTGATCTACAGAGCTCAGGTTTAGCATTAGGTGAGTCATTTTCTTTTATTAGTGATGCTTTTTCATTCAAATGGGTATAAAGGTGAGAGTTTGAATATGTTGAAGGTTTCATTGGCTTACAGTAGGGACAGACAAATGAGGCCCACCTAGTTTTACAATCTGGCCCACAGCTACTTTGTTTTTAATAAAATGCAGCATATTGAAAGGGCATGTCTCAACATGTCTTGACCCATCCAAACTGGATCAAGATGGAGAGTCCCATATTGAAACCAGTCCACTCCCAGGATGGGGCCTATTGTCCTCAGGGAGTGGGAAGAGTCGTTACCCCACTATGGGGCAGACACCAGCCAGACTTGCACCCATCCCTCTCCTGGCTGCTTTGGAAGCAATCGATTTTCAGTGCTGCAGGGAGTCCTGGTAGTTTATTTGACCATCTTGACCAGCTTTTATACTACCACAGACTGTCTACATTACCACTGAGAGCAGAGGGGAAACCAGAGTGATTTTAAGTCCTTGGGGGCAGTTTGCAAAGCCCATCCAATTTGGGGGCAGGGATTTTCTCCTGCCTAGCACTGCAAGCACCTGAATGAGAACAGTCCCTGGGGCTTTCCAAGGAAAAGGAATAAGGCACTGGCCAAAACCCTAAATTCTCCTCTCACGAGCCCTGAACAGCACCCATCATTGCCTCAAGGAGCATTTCAGGGTGCCTGTTCTGCTGCCTGGCAGAGGAAACACTTCAAAACTAGGTTTTAAAAGAGAGTCACCTTCGTAGCCATCTGTATTTTAGCTGAGACACTGCAATGTGCTTGGGAGTTTGCTGGGACATTTAGACAGCAAACTGTGTGAAGACAGGACGTGGGTTTCTTGAGCATCATTGGGAGGATGTTTACTACAGTGAGACCCTCATGCTCCATTATTCTCAATGCGATTAGAAAAAACAGTATTAACAGAAGTGTTAAAGCTGAGAGTTTGGGGAGCTGCTACTTTTCACAGCTTGCGACTGAGACTGTGCAAATGCACTTTACAGAGCATTTTCTCGTCTGCAATTTCCTGTTGCTGAAACCTGAAGAATTTTAGTCAAACCAGGTTGTTGCCTGCATGTGGCTGTGAGGCAAAGGCCAATGGAGCACAGAAGCTCCCATGCCCTTCCCTCACCTGAATCAGGATTTTACAGTGGCGTTTTTAGGGAAATTAATCTGTTGTGCCCCAGAGTTTAGGGAGATGACCAACTGCAGGGCAAGGTGCCACCAACCTACAGTTTTGCTGCTCTGTGGTGACAAGTGTCCACCTGCACCCTCTTACCTGCAGTACCTTGTAGCAAAAGCCACGTATCTCATTCCATGTGGGAGAGGAAAAGTGAGTTTGCATTTATGAGGGTGTTAAAGAATACATTACAGCAGTTTCTGAGGAGTAGCTGAGGGGCTGAACTTCCACATCCCAGGTTTTGCCTGCAGTAACCTGTTCATTTGCCCACATCCTCCCTTCCCAGATGGAAAACCCTGTTGAGGTAGACAAATAAGTGCTGCCTGTGTAAAACCTAGGCAAAGACAGCAAGGTCCCCACCTATAGCCCTCACTCCTGTGTCATAATCCCAGCTCATTTGAACTCACTGGGTGATTTTAGGGAACTGAACCCATGGTGCACCCCAGAAAAGGACAGCTCCACGTGACTACATTGCAGACTAATTTTTCATTAAAAACTTGGTGTGTCTAGAGTTTGGTTTTTTTTGTTTTAACTAGTCAAATGAGACTCAGACAAATGTGAGGTGCTCACAACTGAACTACTAAAAATCTGCTTTTAACCTTTCTAATGGGAGTTTGAAAATATGAATAATGAAAAAGCTACAGTTGTATCTTGGCAGGAACATTACATGTGATGGTGTGAGCTGCTACATACCTCTCAATGCAGCATTAATTTCAAGACCCAGTTTTCATTAAATAAAATTCGAAGATAATAGGTGCATAACGAAAGAAGTTGGTGAGGATCTGACCCGATCACCCAGATTTGTTGTATATATAACTGAAATCCCCTCGAATGCTTCCTTGTTTTCCTAGCATTTTTCTGCTGTGGTTCCTGCCCAGGATCAGGCCATCATTTCCTCTGTGGAGTGGGAAAAGAAGACCACAACATGGAAATGAGAGGCAGAGTCATGGGGTGCTTGTGTGCTTATATGATTCACCCCAGCAGAACCAGCTCCCGGACTAAATCAAGTTGGGTTTACATTGCACCCCAGCCAGGCGTCCTTTAAAGGACTCTGGAGGCCGTGGCACCCCGCGGGCAGGTGCACGGCATTTGCATTGCCCTCACAGGCAGCCCGGGGCTGGAGCTGCCCATGAATCCCATCTGCCATCACAGCTGGGCCTCAGGGCCTTCTGGAAGGGCCCCTGAGGGTTCTCCTTGCCGCCACCCTCCTTCCCATCCCGGCGTGCCGGCAGGCGGGGCAGCGCGCAGCCAGCGCAGCGCGGGGAGCGACAGGGCTGCGCTGCAAGTGCTCATCGGGGCTGTCCGCAGGCCTGGCTTCAGGGACACCCCGGCAGGCAGCCTGTGACCATAGCCGGTGCCGGGCTGCTCCCTCGCCGGCGCTTTGGTCCTTTTCCTGGTGACACACGGAGCTCTGAGCACTGCTGCCCAGCTCGGCTGCGGGGTCCCGCGGGACCCGGGCAGGACAGGGTGCCTCCGCAACCTGGGAGCATTCACTGCGCTTGCTGACCGCAAGCCCCAAGATTAGGATAATCCAGCTGTCTGCCTATGTTTATCAAGCAAAAGAATTTACAATGTTTAAATAAAGGGACTATGATACAGCCATGAAAATACCTAAAGCGTGTAACTTGTGTGGAAGATACTCAGTCTGAAGCAGCCGTGCCCGTTTCACACAGGGACCCGAGTGCGAGCTCTCCGTTTGTGCTCAGCGTGGCACATGGAGGCCAGGCTGCTTTGAACGCAGGCAAACTTGCATTAACACGATGGGAAGGAGTAGCTACATTCTAGCGCACCAGTGATCCATGCAAAATGGGTCACCGGGAGATTTAGAAACTGTACCTTTCAATTCCAGCCAAAGAGATACATCAAGGCGCATTGACGTGAAGCACGACTGACACACCTTGAGGCATCTTCAGTGCACTGAGTGGTGGTGACGCCAAAGGATGTCAGCTGGCAGTAGTAGAGATAATGCCTTATAAATAATCTCTGAGGGAAAAAAGAAATAAAGGTTTTGCTTCCTCTTACACTTGAAAAAAGAAAAGCAAGCAATCAGTCAAATCTACTTCCCCCAGATGAACAAATGGGTCTCCAAAATGCCCCGGCATGTAGGAGAGCCCTCAGCAGCACACGGCGAGGGAGCCTCAGGTCGAGGCACTGCCTGGGGCAGTGGGAGTCTCGCAGCTCTGCCTGCGGCACGGCACCACCGGCACCGCCCTGCCAGCAGGTTCCCTTCCCAATTCCATCCCTGATCTGCAGGCAAGGTGAAGCTAGCTAGTTTCAAAGCCAGAAATCTGGGGGATTTCTGCAGAGAGGGAAAGTTAAAAGACCTGGGGTTTGTAATCTTCTCCCAGCTGCAGCCCTCAGCCGTGTGTGGCGATGGAGCCACTCTCTGGATCCTACAAGAATTTCAGGGAAGCAGAAGTCCTGTTTCTCCCCTTCTCCCACTGAGAGGAGGCTGTTTTCAAAAGGAGTCTGAAGGCCTGGAGATTCACTTGGCCAATCCCAATTGTCCCAGAGGCTGCCCAGCACCCTCTTGAACCTCCTTTCACCGTGGCCCCACCAGAGGACAGCTTGTAAGAGTGTTCCTCATCTCCCCAAATCCAAGCCAGCCCTGTGATGGCTGCAAGGCCTGGCTGCTGGGACTGGTGTAGCCTGCAGCCAGGAGAGACACTGCCTTCAGCCAGCGTTGCCAGGTCTGAGATGTCTGTCCATCCCCTGGGGCCCCGCACAGCATTCGGAGTCTCCACTTGGAGCCATGTCCTCCTGCTGCCTGTCCCCTGCTGCCTGTCCCCTGCCTGCCTGTCCCCTGCTGCCTGTCCCCTGCCTGACTGTCCCCTGCTGCCTGTCCCCTGCTGCCTGTCCCCTGCCTGCCTGTCCCCTGCTGCCTGTCCCCTGCCTGACTGTCCCCTGCCTGACTGTCCCCTGCTGCCTGTCCCCTGCTGCCTGTCCCCTGCCTGACTGTCCCCTGCTGCCTGTCCCCTGCTGCCTTTCCCCTGCCTGCCTGTCCCCTGCTGCCTGTGCCCTGCCTGCCTGTGATCTGGGGACACAGCCAGTGCTCTCCCCACTGGTACAGCCATGCCAACAGGGCCCTGCTGTGTACACCACTCATTTCAGGTGGAGCTCAGTGTTTTCTGTATCTGTAAAATTTAAATTAAGTTTTTTAAGTCAAAATAAGTTCTGTCCTAGTGCTGACAGAGGAAGAAACCTTCCCAGGGAAAGGTGACCATGCACTACTCCAGCTTGACTGTGTAGGGCTGGTGCAAGGCCACTGCATTTGGGTCCCACCCAATGCTTTCAGGTCCTGCTCCACTCATCATGAAGCCCCAAGTAGTGTTTTAAAGTTGCACCTGAGAGAGGGTGCTCAGGCTTGCAAGGGGGGTTCTGAGAAGAGGAAGCAGCTTAGACTTCCATTGTCTTAATTCTGCAGATCTAGGAAAGATGCTTACTGTTTTCAGTGTAGACAATTTTGCATCTCATTTCATAAACTAGAGCTTCTAGTAAAAAGTTTCATAAGCATCTGCACCTGAATTTTTGGAAATAGATATTAAAATAAGTGTTTTATACACATATGATGCCTTTATTTTGAATGTAAATAAGTATTTTCAATCATTTCAATTAAAATAACTTTTTGGCTAGTAGCTACCCCATTTTTTTCTTAACTGCACTGATATAAAAAACTGCTTCAAGTTTCCATAAGTAGGAAGGAAGAGATATGCCATGAGGAGAGAAATATAAGCTGGAAACACAGTATAATTTTAAAATAAAGGAACATATGCCTAAACCCTTGTGTAATGCAGTTTGGTAAATCCAGTCACTCTTCCACACTTTATGTGTAGAAGACTATCTGCAGTTACAGTGTAAGGTGCATGGAGTTATTTGAGGTTCTGAGCCACCAGTGCAGCTTAACTGACTGATCACAAACTCCGTCTTGACATTCTGGGGCCAGAACATTGCACCCAAAATCACTGGTTCCTCTTTATCTTCATGAGGGCCACATAGTTTGGGGGCTGCAGTGCTGCTGACAGCAGTGCTTCCATCCTGAGTAGCCCAGGCTGCCACCAGCTGCATGCACCACCAGCCCTGGTCCTCCTGGGACTATGGTGCTGGCTTTGTGTCAGAGCCAGCACGCTTAAAATAGTCCAAGTACATCTATGGCACCTATTCTGATGCCTCCCGAGCTCCATGTCATGTGGACATGACATCAATTAATGGGATCAGCAAGGAAGGAGTAGCCATGTGTGAGAAGTGCCACACAGGGGACACGAGCTCTGGGTCAGGGAAGAGAGAGGAGCTCATAAGGGCTGGTGGCTGAAGGACAGAATGAGGCAACAAGTGGAAGTTAGAGTGGTTCAGAAGAGGAAACCAAAAAGTCTGAGTGAAGGAAATTGTTTAGGAAAAGAGGTTGAAATGTGGGGTGAGACATAGGAAGGCAAAAAAGAAGCAGGAGGGAAAAACGAGGGTAGGAGATGGAGGTGAGATGAGGCAGGGTGTAGTACAGCATGTCTGGGGTAAGAGAAGCAACTCCTGAAGCAAACATCCAAAAGTAGAACAGTGAGAAGGAAATGGGAAAGGGGAGAGCAGACAGAGAGGAGCTAAATAAATTGTGTTTTTTCACGTGTTTTACTCGAAGGGACCCTGGGCACCAGCCCCTAGACCCAGGCAGATACAACCATGCCTGGGCTGCTGCTGGGTGTCTGACGTTTAGATCTGGGCTGTGCTTATTCCTAAGGTCGTACTGGTATAAAGCTGGGCTTTGCCATCAAATTTGCTCTGGCATCAGATATAGTCTGTGCTGGTCTGGAATAGCATGACATGCCATTGCTATGTAATATTTACCTCATAGAAAAGCTTTATACACAATTAGCTGGGCTGAGCTGCTCCGCCATCAGCTGTGGACAGCATCTGTTTCAGCAACTGATGTGCAAAGAGCTCAGTTTTCAGATGCAACTTAAAGGGCTATAATTTGCCCCTAAAAAATTGAAATTACTGTGACATTTCTTATTATCTGTTTTTTTCTCCCTGATATGTAGCACAGCTAGTTCTTTTTCCTGCTCCAACACTGCAGCTGCTGCCTCTAACACAGCAAAAGGTGCAGAATGAGCCATGCCAGTGCAGGCAAAAAAAAAAAAAAAAAAAAAGAAAAAGCAGTGCTGAAAAAGAAGTGGCAGTGGGAGAGAAGAACATGGAGCAGCAGGAGGCAGGTGGTTTGGGAAGCTCTGGGAACCTGCAGAAGCATGGAACTGTGTGCTGTGTTCTGTGACTGAGCAGACAACTTCCAGAGGGAAGGAGGATACTTCACAAAGGCACAAACAGCAGTCACAGGGATATTGCCATATTTAGTGTTTGCATTGTGAAAGTCAAGATGGAACTTTACAGCTATAAAAACCCTAGCCCTGCCCAAAAGGTAGCTTTACAGAACTTGTTTGTGTTCCCAACAGGTCTAAAACCAACAAACCCTATGTGTATTTTAACATGTTCTTTAAAGCTGCCTCTGAAATTTTCCAGCGAGGGATGAATTTTTAAAAAGTGAATGGGGCATGGCAGTGCTATAGGCAAGTGTATTGATAGCAAAGAGCAATACTAGGTCATTCTCTGGCATTTAAAGATGATAGCTACTTGTTTAAATATAAAATAACAGTCCGTGGACCAACTGTTAGAGATGCTTGTCACTGACCCACTTCAGTAATTTGGGTTTTTTTCTGGCTGCTGAACTTTAGAAATCCTCAGAAGATAAATTTACAGTCTGTGTCTGCTCAGGGGCAAGATTATTAAACAAGAAACCTCAAACAATTAAATAAAACCTTAGCTATATACAATCACTTTAATTTCATCCTTTGATATTGTTCATCTGATTAAGTTCTTTCCAAACAAACTTCACACAGAACTTGGCCTATGAGGAGTGGACTAAGCCCATATGTATCCTGACAGGAGTGTTTACTCAAATGGAGTTATCCCAGCCTTGCTGTGCATACTTGGGGACGTAAAACGGCCTGGGGACAGGAACTCAGGGAACAATAGGATAGAGAAACTTAGAGGAAATAACCTACTGAGAGAACAGGAATGCACTGGGAGTAGAAGAATCAGTCAGATGAGAAGACATCAGATATTGGGAAGATGCCCACGAAGAGGGAGCAAAAGATGCCCATGAAGAGAAGTTTGGAGAGGAACAGTGTGGAGAGAGAAGCGTTTTGAAGAGGGAGAACAAGGGTTGCCAGCATGGCAGTGCAGGGTGGAGGAAAAGATATTTATAGGAGTGTAGCACCCCAGCAAAGAAGGGGTGCAAGTTTAGGCAGTGAAGAGGAAGAGACCAGATGGCACTCATATAAACTTTGACTAGGGAAGCTGCTCTTCAGCCAGCAGGCCAGTATTTCTGGCTGCAGAAACATTCTTTCCTTCCCCATCTTCCTGGTCAGGAACAGATGGAGAGATAGGCCTTGAGCACTTTAGAAATTTTGTCCGAGTTTGGGACTGTCAAATCTGCTGTACCAGTGGAAATTCACCTGGCTGCCTGGTTTGGGGCAGAGCAGGGCTGGCTCGTAGTCCCCCCTGTGATAGCCCTCTGTGGAGGCAGTGCAGGCAGTGATGCAGCGCTTCCTGCGCCGATGGTCTGACTGCAGCCCAGGCACTGCTGCGTTGGACTTGCTACTCATTAACAATGTTCAGGCAGTGTGGCTCCCTGCTGAAGGACCAACGAGGATCAGGGATGGGGACAGTGTAGCCACACGAGCTCTGTCAGCACCTGCTGCTTTTGGGCTTGCTAGGATCTGTGATCCTTCCCATGGATGGACTAGCCTGGAGTTCTGGTACCCTGCTAGGTGGAGCCCAGGAGTGAAGCCCTCCCTGCTGACCTGGGTGCAAGGGGATTGCTCTCTCCTTGGACAGGGCACCCTGGGCCTGGGGAAAATATTTCTCCCTGCCATTCTAACCTGGTCCTTAATTTGGCAGAAGAGTAGGGCAGGATGGTTGCCCTCACCCTGAAAAAGAACAATTTTTGGGTTCCCCAGCTACTCAAAACACTGTGGAGAAGGTGCCAGAAGTGATGAGAGCAGTGGGATAGTAATGAGGGGATGCATGTCCAGGTCACCCTGCAATGTATCAGGGAAAAAGCTCAGTGCTGGCACCACACCTTTCCAGAAGAGTCCACGGCCACTGGTGAGGGGCTTGCAAGGATGACAAGGGAGGGGACCCCATTGTTCAGTGCCGCCGTCCTGCTGGCTGCAGACCCTGTGCAGGCACTGAGCGTGCGGCCCATGGGCTGGACATACTGAGTCGCCGAGAGCCACCCCTGTGCGGAGCGCCTGGGGGCCCCCACGGTGGGGTGAGGGTCTCCCGAGAGGGGGGAACAATTCCTCTCCTCAGCACCTCTCCGCCCAACCCCCTGGGCGTGACTTGTGCTCGGCAGCGCAGCTGGAGGAGGGGGACGGGGTGAGGGGATCCCTGCTTCCAGTGCCGCAGCTCTGCCCGCGGATGAGCCCGGGGCGGAGGGCGGTGTTGGCGCCTCGCTGTTTGCTTCCAGAGCTGTCGGGAAAGAATCGTCTTCTGCAGGATAAAGTCCCTGTCTAGGCGGGTGAATTGCCCATGTCCAAAGTCTACAGGCAGGAGGCTGCCTGCTGCAATCCCCGCGAGAGGGATAACTTTTACAATATACGGGCTGATTGCAAATAAGTTACTAATAAGCCGCTTTGGCGTAAGAACGGCTCTATGCATTATTTCCTAAGATCTGTTTATTTGCAAATAATTCTTTCTTTTTCTTCTTTAAAAAAAAAATCGTTCGGGAAAATTAGGAAAAAAAGTACAGAAGTTAATATTTAGACGGTCATGCTACTAAGTAATAGAGCTATAAACTCTCAAATAAGGCACTTTCATTTTACTTAACAATAGATAACACAACAGCGACAGTGGAACAGACCAAACAAAAGCGATCACCAAAATTGTTGTGACAGTACAATTACCCGGCTAGGAAATTTATTCAATATGCTTTACCATTGCATTGACACAGCAGGGAAAAAAAAGCCCAAATGCTCAGAGAATAATACAAGAAGGCGGGAGGTATTTGGAAAAAAAAAGGATTTATTTTGAAATACATTTTTAAAGAGATACTTTGCCTCCACGATTTGTTATCGATGTGCATCTGACACGATACAAAACAAACGAAGAAAAAACCACGTTCTGTACAGAGCTCTAAAATGAGCCGCGATTATCTACAAGATGAGCTTTACGCTTGGGTGTGGGTTGGAGAGGGGCCCGATCCTGCAGTCCGCACTCTCTAAACGAGTTTCGCAGACATGTGGTAGGAAAGCTTGGCCCCGAGTCTGCGTGCGTGTCTCCGTGTGTGTGTGTGTGTGCGTCTGTGAGTTCCTACAATACACTCCTTGAGTAAAGTGGGCAAGTTGGAGCTGCCGGAGCGGGCGCGGGTCCCTGGCTGCTCTAGAAGTCCTGCCGCGGGGTGTGAGTTAGACTGTGCCGCCGTAGATCACAGTTTCGCCTGAACACTTTGCCGCACTGCTCACAGTTGTAGGGCTTGATGTCTGTATGGGTAAGAAGGTGAGTTTTCAGGTTACTTCTTTGATTAAAGGTTCTTCCACATGTGGGGCATTTGTGTGGAGATTCCTGTTCAGATTTGAAGCAAGCAAAGGATTAATCCTTCACAAACCACCTGGTTTAACGTATCACTGCACTTTTTCTCATCGCAACGCACAACTTGAGATATCGGGGGAGGACACGAACGAGAGGAGCCCCGTGCGGCCGGGAGGCCGCCCACCTCTCCCTATCCTGCCCCCAAAGACTTATTTTATAGTTCTCGAGTCATGATGTTCCGCGCCCCTGGGGCATACGGAAAAACAGCCTCCGCGCCGCCCTCCCGCTCCAGGACTCCCGCTGCCAGCCCGGCCGCCCCGGCGGTCCCTCCGCACCGCTCCGCACCGCACCCCGCCGCCGGGCCGCCCCGCTGCCCCCCGCTTGCCCTCAACGGAAAACGCCTCGAAGCAGCGGCGTGGACAAATCCGAACCCGGGGCTCGCTCCCCGCCGCCAACCGCGTCCCCGCTTGGCTTTAAGCCCGTCTCCCAAGGGCGCCGTTTTTCCGCGGGTCTCCCGCGGCCGCGGAAGTAACCACCGGCCGCTGTCCCCCCGCGGACCCACGGGGCCATCCAGTGCCGGACCCCCTCGCTCCCCTCCGCACCAGAGCCCTGTTTCCCCGGTGGCCACCGCCCCTGCCCCGCGGCGGGCCAAGCCGAGCCGAACCGGGCCGGGCCGGGCCGGGTCCCCGCCGGCGGCACACGCGTTGAGAGACCGGGAACGCCGGGCTCACCTGCATGTGTAGGGTTTTGTGGACCGCCAGGGTCCTGGACTGGCAGAAGCCCTTCCCGCACTCCTGGCACTTGAAGGGTTTCTCTTTGGAATGGATGTACCTGGAAGGCAACCCGTGGGGTGAGCAGCGCTGCCGGAGGCGCGTGGGTCACACGACCCCAGACCCCGCTCCCCCAAACTCGACCCCCTCAGACGCCCTCAGCCTGCTCTTCCCTCCTTTCCTTTTTTTATTCTGTTTATGGTTAAATTTCTTGGCCGGTTCAAAACATCTGCAATAATTCGTATCGAAGCGTGACTGCACTCTGGTGCCAGACCAGGACAGCATCTGCGCTGCCGGCCGGACCCGAGCCTGCTCTTCTCCGAAGGCAGGGAGGATTCTCCGCTCTGCGGCCGCGGGTGCCTCTCAGCACCGGCCGCGGTGTACGAAGATGGGTGGGGGACCAGAAGGAAGCGCCCACCTGCGACCCGTCCTGTTCCCTGCACCCCTCAGAGCCATGACTCAGAAGCGCAAAAGCCGGGATCTTCATCTCCGGCTGCGACCCCTCTGGCTCTCCCTCAGGCGGGTGCCCGTCCCACACAAAACGCAGGTTTCGGCTGCCCTGGTCCCTCCGTGGCCCCTGAATCTGAGCCGAGGGCTTTTCCTGTGCTGTTTCCGTGGCTCAGCCCAGAGTTCCTGGAGCCTCTGAGTCGCATCCCCCTCGAGCGGCTTACCCCACCCCGAGCTGCCCACGGCCCGACCCCGGTCGTGGTGGTCCCTCACCGGTGGTCCCGCAGGTGGTCCTGCCTCCGGAAAGCCTTGTGGCAGATGTCGCAGGTGTAGGGGCGCTCGTCCGTGTGGGTTCGCTCGTGGATGAGGAGGTTATAGGACTTAGTGAAGTGCCTGCCGCAGAACTTGCAGATGAACTCCTTTTTCGTCTTGGAGGGCAGGCGGCCGCGGGAAGGCTTCCTGTCCGGGGACAGCTTGCTGATGCCCGACAGGGGCGAGGCCAGTCCGGGACTCAGCTTGGCGAGCTCCCCCACCTTGGGGGGGTCCTCCTGCGTGGCGGCCACGGCCAGGTTGGCAAAGTCAAAGCGGGGCCTGTCCTTGTGCAATGCTGGGAGGACGTGGGCGATGGCGCCTTGCTTGGGGTGGAAGAGGTGCGTGGCAAAGGGGAGCGTGGGGAAAGGAAAGCGGGAGTCCACCAAGCCCTGCGCGGCCGCCATCTCCGTGATGGTGGAGCGGGTGATTTCATGCACATTGGGGTAGCCCAATGTCCAGTGGTTCATGTGCATGGTTTGCACGGCGCTGAGTCCGTACAGACCTTGCAACTGGTCCACAGCTGAGGGGAAGGTGTTCACAGCCTGGAGGAAGGAGTAGTTAGTGAGTTGCAGGGACGGGTGCAGCGGGATGGGGGCTGGTAGAGCCTTGCTTCCCATCTTCCCGAGGTGGGCGAGAGCCGGCGGAGCAGCTGGTACCTCTGATGGGCTTCCGAGACGGAGAGAAAATCCTAGGAAGAAAGAGGGAGAAAGGAGGGGAGAGAGACTTTTACTGAGAGCAGCGTGGTACCCCTTAGCCGAGGTGAGCGCGGCAGCGGAGCCAGGGAGGGCCAGGCACGGCTCGGGTGCGCTGCCTTGCCGCGGCCCCAGCACCCCGCCGCAGCCCAGGCTCCCGTTCTCCGCCGGGACCGGCGGCCGACACTGACCCACGGCGCGATCGCTTCGACCGGAGAAGCTAAAGCGTAGGAAATAAATAAAACTAGCATTCCCAAAACACCCACCCCAAAATAAAATAAAAAGGAGAACACCCAGCACCGAGCCAACCGAAGGCGCCGCAGATTCAAATTAAACGAATCGTGTAAAAATACAGGCGGAACGGAGACGCGGCCTCTCCGCTTTCCGTCGCCTTGCCACCTTCCCCCGCAGCGCCCACCGCGGGGACCCCGGAGCCGCCTCCCTCCTGCCCCCCGCGCCGACCTGGCCCCCGGCGTCGCTTCCACCCTCCGCCCGGCCTCCTGCGGGCGCGGAGGCCCCGACCCCGACCCCTCCTGGCTGGGGCCTCCCCGGGATAGAGCAGGGTGCTCACGGAGAGCCGAGTCAGGCCCGGGGGGCGGAGCGGGGGGGGAATAAACCCCGCGTTCGTCCTAACTCCGTTGCTTATTTTTCTTCCTTCAACAACAACTCATTTATCAAGATAACCGAAGGAGAGAAAAGAGCCCCTGTCCCGCACGCACGCCTCCTACCCAGCCCCCCGCGCAGCAGCCATCCCACCGGCGGCGAGGAGAGCGGCCGGCCCGGAGGCCTCCCCGGCCCGCAGAGGGCCGCCCGGCACGGCGCTGCTCCGCACTCGGCTCCCTCCGTCTCGCAAGGCCGAGAAGGGCGAGCGCAGCCCCGGCGGGACGCAGCCGTGCGGCCGAGCCCCCCACTCCCCCTCGGGCGTCCCCCGGCCGGGAACTCGGCCGGAGCGGCGGGGCCGTGAGCTAATGAGCGGAGTGTGACTGTCAGAGGGTTTCACTCAGCCCATTCAACCGAAACCGCCGGGCCCGCTGCTCCCGTCGCAAGGGGGTCCCCTCGGCGGACCCAGGGCGACGCTCCCCTTCCCCGGGCAGGGGGACATCGGCGCGGGGGGCAAGCCCCTGCCGTTTCCGTTTTTTGGTTTCGTTGAGAGTTCATTTCCAGCAGCCAAGAGGCTGCCGCGACCCAGGAAAGCGGCCAAACGCCAGGGTCTCTCCGGGCCTGTAAACAAGAGGTAGGGCCGAGGGTGACCCAGCACCTCAAGGGATTTGTGTGGAGGGTCTGGTAACGCTCAGTTTCCAAAACAAACAAGAGACCCTCCCCCCGCAAAAATCCTAAACCACCCCCTCCAAACAACAAGAATTAAGGAAACTCCCCGAGCGCAGAGCCCGCGCCCCGTGAGCGGTGTCCCTGCCGCCCGGGGCCCTGCCGCCCGGTTCCTGCCGTTCCGCTGGCACCCCGTACACTCCGGCTGGAAAGATACTTTTCGACTTTTTTCCTAAAATACCTTTCCTCCACGTTTGTGGCACCGCACAATTGGCCGACTGGGGAAAAAAAAAACGCGGCAAGGAGGTCGGGTGTGAAGTGCAGTGCTGCCTACTCCTGTTTTCGTTTGCTTCGAGTCGTGGCTCTCCGGAGCTTCCTCCGCTGCTGCCCGGTTTTCCTCGTTTGTGATTGTATTGACACCGGGGACAGTTATCGATACTATTATAAATGGCGACCTTTTCGTTTTATTGGGAGGTGGTGGTGCTGGTTATATATAGGGACTTATTTTTAAAGATGTCGTAGTGTGAGTTCCTATTCGCTTTCCGCGAGGAGCCGAAACAGAAGCAATTAAATAACTTTTCGCTGGCTGCTCCGGCGGCTCCTGCCTCCATCCCGGTTGTTTGAGGCTGGGTTTCGGAGCCACGGTCTGGGAGCCACGACCGAGGTAGGGGCAGTGTTTCTGTATGGCAAGGCTCCCTCTGTTACAGCCGCGTTTGGTGGCTGTGTGGGGGGGTGTCATTGCACTACGCTCGTTTTGGGGTCCGAGAACCAGCTCCGAGAAAACTATTCTGAACACGAAATCCTCATTTTAAGGTAGAAATTTTTTAAACTACACAGCTGTTTGGATGGCGGTACATCTGCTACTATTTGTATTTGGAGGTAATTTTAGTAAAACTTATAAAAAAAAGACCAGAAAGCCCCTTCGTACGTGATTTTAAGGTCATTTATATTAAGGTGTGTTGGGGCGGGGGGAGGGGGGGGTGAAAGTCAACCAAAAACGGATGTTACTTAAACCTTGGCACTTCCTTTTCCCTTTCCATTCGAAGAGCTTAATTAAATTAAGCCCGGTGCCAGGACAGCCCTCTCTACCTGCTTGCCGCTGACCCGCTGGTCCGGCCACGCTCCCCGTTCTCCCGCGGCGGGGCCGGCACGGTGCCCCGAAGGCGCTGCCGTCCTACCCAGGGAGCGGGTGGGCACCGCATCGCCTCCGCTCCCCGACGGCCTCACCCGAAGCCGCGGCCGCCGCTGCCCTCGCAGCCAGGTGTTTCCCCTGACCGAGGTTTCTCCAGTGCGACCCGCGGCTTAGCTCGCAGTCCATGCACGGACCGGTTTCTCCCTGCTAGGGAGTTTCGCGTGAAGGACATCGAGAACGCATCCTGAGAAGCTGCTGTCGCCTGGCCTCGCACCAACAACGCGCCCGAGGCGTGGAGGGGGGACACCCGCACCCCAAGCCGCCGCGGAGCTGCGAACTGAAAGTAAACCCGGCGGTCCTACGCTCCCGGCTGAGCGCACGCTCTGCTCTCGGGGCGGCTGCCCCGCTCCCGCCGACGGCAGCGGGTAAGGCGGGTCGGCGGAGCCACTCACCTACCGCAGCCTGCTGCTCCTCCCGGGGCAAAGCTGAGGCGGAGGCCGCGGCACCTTCACGGAGACATTAGATCCACAGCGGAGGCGCTCAGCGGGGCCGGGGCCCGGCGGCGACCGGCATGTTGCGGAGGGCTAGGCGGCGGCTGGGAGCTCTGGCCGCTGCGGTCCCGGAGCCCCGGCATAGACCGCCGCCTCCTGCCCTCAGCCTCCCGCCTTCGACCCCGGCGAGGCTCGGCGCGAGTCTGAGCCGCCCCCTGCCCGGTCCATCACATTTCAGCGGTGACTGGCGTGGAGCGCTGTCCCCGCCCGCCCGCCGCCGCCGCCGGCCCACCCCGCGGCGCACACAGCCCCGCGCTCGGGGCCGCGCCGCTCCGCCCCGACGGGACGGGACCGCCCCCGGCCGCGGCCCCGGCCCCGGCCCGCCCCGCAGCGCCGGCCCCACTGTTTACTTGTGTTTGGGTAGCAACTGGGCTTTAAAGTGGCAGGACGCCCCCCGCTCCCCCCGCGTCACCTAAGGTGACTTTTCCCTCCGAGAACAGCTCGACGCCCCCCGTCCCACTGTCGGCTGCGGGTATTTGCGCGCTCCTTGCATCTCACCGCCCACCTCGGCTGCCCCTCGTGCCCTGCTGGGGTGACATAGGCGGCCCAACTGGCTTAAATATCCCAAACTTAGAGCGTGGGGTTTTGTGGGTGCCCATGTCGCCGAGAGTGGGTGCAGATAGTGCTCACGTCCAAATGGGCTGGTGGCCGTCATGTCGGATCGCCCTATGGACCGTCAGCGATTCGGTGCTGCCCTTTCACTGCGACTGAGTCGCCCAAGGGCAAATTCGGGAAGAGAAGCTCTGCGGAGGCATCCCCATGCGCGGTGACTAAGCACAAAATCCCTACCTGGAACAGACACATAGTTTCGAAAGCAGTTTCGATTTATTACCGGGGAATTTACTGCTAAATGGGGCCTCCCTAACCCTTTTCAAATGTCTCGATTAGGGCTCTCTATTCACGTTCGTCGATAGCTGCAATGCGGCTGGTTGCACATGTCGGCTTTGGGTTACATTTTTTATCTGTAATATTATCTTGTTATGTGCGTTATTTAAATCACATGTATGGGGAATTTATCGTAAAATCTGGATGGGAAACTGGAACTAGAATTGGCAAAGGACAGAAAGATGTCGGGGAAAATGGCACTTACAGGACAGTTTTGAAACATTTTCAAAGGTAAGGTCTGCGCTGGTTAATTCAAGCCCGAGGTAGAGAAGAGGACATAAATTACGGCTGCATCGGGATTTTTTCTCCTTTTCGCATACAGTAAGAAAAAATTAATCAAAAAAGGGAATAAGAGTCGGCAGAGGAAGTTTTGGCCGTGTCCCCTCACAGGGCAGCGCAGCCGAGGATGGCGCACGTTGCAGCCCGCGGCTGCCGCCGGCCGCCGGGGCTATTTTTCGTTTCTTTTCATAAACCCCTGCTTCGAGAATGCTCTTTTTTAAAATCCCAGACAGCCTAAATAAATAGCATTTATTTTCCCGGGCAGTGAGAATACGGAAATTCACAATTCCGGGAGAAGGAGAGATTTCCTCGGGCCGGGTGTGAGGTGGGTGCGGGCCGCCTCGGGGAGACTGCACAGGGCAAGGGCTCGTCGGCCGCGGCTGGGACTCCGGCAGGACGCGGGGGCAGGACCCGCATCCCCTCGTTTTGGTCTCTCGAAAGAGGAGGGTTGCTTCAAGAACGAAGTGAAAAGGGGACTTTAGAGTCGCAGTTTCTTCCCCACACTGCTGGCTTCTGGATACCAAGAACAACACCCCCTGACTCAAGGATCAAAGGGAAATTGTTTCGGGAGAACCATCATTCTTTGCCCTTTACAGCAAGTAGAAATAAGCCGCACTTGTGAAGAATAAAATAAATATATATATTTAACAAATGGCCCAAAATCAAAACCAGAATCTAAAAAAATCACCAAACAACAACGACCTCCTCAATTCACGAGCCGATCAGGCAATGAAAAAGCCTCAAAGCGGAGGGAACTCGGGAGGGGAACGGTGCGGTGCGACGTCACTCCCCGGGCTGCTCGCTCCCCGGCCGCTCGTGGAACGTTTCGGCCACGCCGCGCTCTCCCAGCACCGGCAGCGCGGCGGCCGCTACGCACATCTGCGCTGCCCGGGAGCGCCCGGTGACCCCGGCGCGGCTCCACTCGACCCGGCCGACAGGTGCGCGGCGAGAGCCGGCCGCCAGGCCCGCCGGTAATGCCGCATCAGCTCCGCACCAACCGGAGCCCCGAGTCGCTCGGACGCCCAGGGGCTGCACGGCAGCGGCACCCGTCGAGCAGAGGTGACACCAGCCGGGGCAGGGGCGGCCGGGTGCCGCGGGAGCCCAGCACTCTCGTGTCACCTTTCCGCGTCCACATCGGACGAGACCGTCTCTCACCCAAGGGACTTCCCTCCCCCTCGGCGGGGCGGCCGCCCCGTTGTGCCCGGGACGGGACGGGCGAGGGCACGGCCGGGCGGTGCGGGGTGCGCGCCCGGGGCCGCGCGGTGCCCGCCGGCGGCGGCCCACGGTGCTGCAGCGCCGCCTGCAGGTCAGCGTGGCGCCCTGCGCGCTCCGCCCGCCCGGGACGGGCCCCGGCCCCTTCGTGGGTGTCCCGGCGGAAGCAGCGCATTGGGGTGCGGGTCCCGGCGAACCCAGAGCGGGGATCTGCCCCCAGTGCCCGAGAGACGGCGGCCGTGGGGCCCCGAGGAGCGCGGAGGCAGCACCGCTATCCGCGGGCGTCCGAGCGCTCACCTTACACCTCCTTCTCCCATCCGCGCGTCCCGCCGGTGCAGACATCGCCGCGGTTATCTCAGCCTCCCCCCGCTCCCTCTCTTCCCACACTCCCAGAAAAGTTCATCCGGAGCGCTGGATTCCGTCCAGGGGAGCAAGGGGATAGGCAGTGTTTGTTCTTGCTGCGAGGAAGATATTAAAACAGTTCCTCCCCGGCCGTGAAGCTTGGGGCAAACCTTGACCATTCGCCCCTTTCTGAGCACAGAAATGCGCCCGGCAGACGACAGCGTGGCCCCGCAGCGGCGCTTGTTGGGTCCTCCCGCGGGGCACGGTGCGCTGCTGCGGTGCGCGGTGCATGCTCGGGGCAGCTCAGACCAGCGCTATCGGCAGTGGGGGGCCGTGGCCGCTGGGAACTCATCCCCACGAAAATGAATGGGGCAGAGTCTTCAGAGAGGGTCAGGGGTGCGCCCGCAGCCGGCGGGGGAGGGAGAAGGGCCAGCGGGTACTCGGGCCGGCTCATGACAGGGGCTACGCCAAGGGAAGGGGCCGGGAGCACAGCCCTCGGTACAGGGCACCGCTACACCCTGCTTTGCCAAGCGACCCGAGGGCCGCCGACGGCCGCTGGCTCGGGTAGCGCTGCCGGGGCACGCAGCGCAAAGCGGCCGCGGGGCAGCGAGGGCACCCGCGGACCGAGCCCAGCCCTGGGCTAACGCCGGCGGACAAGACAGGCCGGTGCGGCGAACGACTCAGCTCCACACAGAGAACATAATTTATTTTTTTTTAAAGGAAAACAGTGACCGCCCGTCTATCTGGCATCTGATTCCGCTGGTGTTTCTTGGTGACTAAATCATCACCGGCTTCGCTCCGATTTATTGGGTGGGATATTCTGTTTTGTTTTCAATGAACTAGTCAGGAAATGCCAAGATTTGACAAACAGGCGTAGGCGGCCGGGGACGCGGCGCTTGGCAGGCTCCGGGGGACACCGCCGCTGCAACTCCCGCTCAGCGTCCCCTTTTTCCCTTCTCGGACTCAGATCTCCGTTGAATATCGCCGCAATTAATTTTCATGAAAGAAGAAAGTAATTAAGCACTCAACGACCTCAGCGGGCTGAATACCGCCCGCGTCTCCCCCGGGCGCGCAAGTCCCGCCACCCCCTCGCCCTCGGCCCCTGCCCGCGGTCCCGGCCGCGGGGCTGCCCCTGGGCGGCAGGAACCGGGCCCAGCCGCCTCACCCGCGCCACCGCGGCTGCCTGCCCCGATGCCTCCCCGACGTGCATCACCACCGCAGCCAGCCCGACGGGTGCCTCCTCCTTGCCTTCCCCTCTCTAGGGAGCACAAAGCCCCGGGTGGCTTTTGCTCTCCAGCCACTGCCGAGCCCGGGCTCCCCGCTCCCGCAGCTCCTGGCTCCATGTCGGACACCGCGGGGCTCACGGGCGCACCGGGAGAAGCGTCAAACCGCCTTTGGCCGAGCCCGTCTTTGCCGTGGGCACAGTGGTAGGGGCCGCTCATCCCGCGGAACTTGCGCGCTGTGCCGCAACAATTGCCCCGGTGCAATAGCGCGGTGCGGATGGGGCGACGGATGGTGCGGAGGCGGCCGCCGGAGCCGCGGGGACCGAGGAGAGGATGCCGCCAGCTGCGGTGCTGCCGCCTTGTCCCGACGGCGGGCCCCGACGGCGGGCCCCGAGCCCTCGATGAATTTCTAGCCTAAAATGTTCCTTCCCCCGCCGTCAGCAATGAGAGGTTTCTGTGGTGTCTGAAGTGAGCAGATGTCAAGACATAAAGAAATACAACATGCCGTACCTTGCTATAGTTTGGTTTAAGCAACCTTTTGGCTAAAGTCTTTCCTGCCGTCAGCACAGAAACACTGAGCAGGGCTGTGCTGTGGAAGCACAGACACCCATTGCACACGAGTGGGCCGCTTTCCCATTGCTCCATACTTCAGCGCCGACCCCCCCGCAAGCTGAGCCTCGGGACTGCAGAGGGTCCCCAGGCTGACAGGCTCTGCTTAGTCTCTGGTGGTGCACTTTAGCTCTCCTGGCAGACGTGTCAAAGGACACCTGCAAGGTGAAGGTCGGCAGGGCCTCAGGGCCGCCTGCCTGCTGCACGGCCATGGGTTTGCAGACTATACTCCTGACTTAAAGGGAGGGGTTCAGGCTCCCATGAAGTTCTGCAGCTGCCTCTGGCCAAAAGGATCATGAAGTTTGCAATCTCTGAGCCAACTGCTAGGGGGGAAATCTAAAAGAAGGATTGTATAAAAGCGATAAATTGGGTTAAGAAATGCAGTTGTACATTTGGTCGCATGCCTCATAACTCACCTAGGCAGGAGAGAACAGACCCATACATCTTCTCCTGTGGCATATATTAAGTAACCCAATTTCCTTTTAAGAACTTGCAATATCCCAGTGAATAACTTGGTTTCACAAATAAAATTAATATTATAGGGTGTAAGTAAACAAACAATAGAGAAGCTCTGAGAGTTTTTTCCAGTTGTAAACATGCAGAATCCATCTGGTCATTAGATACATCTGTGGGTTAAGCACTGATTTGTTTATGCAAGCCTGATGCTTATGATACTCTTAGACTAGGACTATTCTGTCCAATGCATGTATACTATAATCCTCTTTTACCTACCCTCCATATGCGGGTTTCCTGTTTTCAGCATGCATTCTCAATGTGTAAACTGTGGTGAAGGATATGTTATAAACCAGGATACTACAGAGCATTTCAGATATTTTCAGAGCATTACATGCACGGTGCAAGCATATGCAAATCATCACTTGCAGATGTGCACAATGTCTGTAGTAACCTCTGTGTGTTTTTTTCAGTTGTTTGTGGCATCTAATTCAAAGAAAAGGACAATAATGGATATTACAAAAAGCTAACAGTTATTCCCAGGCAGACTCACTTCCACAATGTCCAGACAAACCTTACTGATGAAACCCTGCACTTCTTAATAAAATCAGAGTTTTTGAAGGTTAAGTTATTGAAGATTGCTGAAAGACAAGGAAATAGAGGGAAAGCTTACCAGGGTAAGGCATTAGAAAGCACTTAAAGATACTGCCAAGGCTGAACATAACTCTGTATCTCTACTCAGCATGATCCAAAAAGTATTTAAGTGCATGCTTAAGGTCATTGCTACCCAGGGCAATATCTAAGCAGGTGCTTCAATGTCTTTATGTGCCATTCATCTCCTGAATGTGAGGTTTAGTGCTGGTTTTAAATATTTACTTAATCAGGGATATTATTTTCAGACTGCCTCATAAAAATAAACAAATGAACAAAAGTTTATAAAAAACCCAAGAGCAGTTACTGTTCTCGGCAAGAATTTTCATCATGCCTGCTTTCATGTCCTTTTCCATGAGTTAAGTTGTTGGCACTGATATCTGTATGACTACCTTGTTTTTGCCTTAAGTGCTGGTGTTCTCAGCTTCTGCTGCCACCTCATAGCACCACTGTGTGCCTCATCTTATTGGGTGAAGGACAGCTGCACCAACACAGAGTCTGTGGATGTGATACTGATTGATACCGTAGAGATTTTGCAGTGGAGAGCAGTTTGAATTTAGCTTATGGCATGGGAAAGAGAGTCCTTTTTCTCCATGAACTCTCCATAGGCACTGTGGGGAAAGCTCAGGGCAAGATCACTCTGGAGAGCAGTCAAAGCAACAGCTGGGAAAAGGAACAGATCAGTTCAAGAATAGAACTGAGTTGGGCATGGACCAGTCGGAAGACTTTCTGGTAAAGAACACTCTTCTATCTCATTTTCCTTCCCTTCTGTTTAGCTAAGCCAGTGTGTCATGGCAGTCTCTGGTGTCTGGGTACCATGAGTCAGCAACTAACTGAAACCATGTGAAACCAGGACAAATCAGAGTGAAGATACAGCAGTGGATTTCCATTTTCTTTGCTCATGGACTTTTGTTTTCTGTTCCCACAATGGTACAGGTGCCTGCTCAGGGGACGGGCGTTTTGCTTGCTCTCCTTAATTCCCTTTCACAGACCCCACTGAAGTATTTGAGGGACTTGGACGGGATGGTGATGGGTAGGATGAAGCTTGCAAATGGCCCTTTTCCCTGTTTAGTCTAGAGTAGATGGTATGGTCTGTCTCATAAACATGTATCAATGATTATTGCAGTTCTGCCTTGTTTGCATTAACTCTTTCATTTATTTGGCTTGCCCACCCATGCTAAGTTGCTGGAAAATTATTAGCTGTTACACTATTCTTTCAAAGTCCCCTTTGGGAACTGTCTTCAAGAAAAACATAAATCCAATTTATTTCAGCACCAAAACTCATCTTAGCACCAGCGGAGTGCTGAAAGCCAAGGACATGACATTGAAGCAGAAACAGAACTGATTCAAGGCCTCTTATTTTCAGCTCCAGAGAAGAGGGGAAAGAGATACTGTCAGTCACACTGCAAACTTTCCAGCGCAATATATATTCTCCTTTTCCACTCAGTCGTCCTGATGACTTACTGGTTGCTTTTGAATCTCACTGTTGCCATGAGGCTGAGTGTTTCTGAATCGCTGGGTGGAGCCTGCCAGTGAAGGTACAGCACCCTGCTCTTTTGGGAGGCTGTGGATGTGTGGAAGGGAGCAGAAGAGACCCTGGGGCAAGGAATGCTTTGGAATGACAGCTTTCCTGGCTGTGATGGGAGCAAGGTTCAGTGATGTCTGCAAGACTAGGGGCTTTCAGGGAGCCTAGAGAGAATGCCTATGGAGAATTGTGAGGAAATCTCCATCATTAGCAGAAATGCTCAAGACAGATAAATGAAAGCTGAATATAGAAACTGAAAAAATATTTTTCAAATCCAGGAATGGTCTCACAAAAAGACTAATGAAGCATTCTGAAAGGATTTTTTAACAAAATGTATCTTGTGCTTGAATTCTTAAAATATTAAATCTGAAAATAGAGAAGTCTCAGTGACTATGACCACAGGGCTTTGACCAACATAGTGTGTTAAAAATTTCTATTGCGAAGAAACATAAAGTTAAGTATTACAGTGTGTTTATTTCAGTGGGACCTGGCATGAAAGTCAGTCAGTGGCCACAGCATCATTGCTGTCACTCCTGAGATCTAAAAAAGGGACCACCAATATGGGTCATTAGCTGAGGTTAAGCAGGGTTAACCCTGACCTTTTCTCCAGTCTCCAAACAGGCATCTCTTAAGCAAATAAAAACCACAGTTATTAAAGAACTCTTAAACAACTACAATAACAAAACAGAGTGAAGTTGAGTCAAAACTGCAGATCTGTTTTATTCAAAGCATAATATTTATATATGATAGATACTGAAAGGCAGCAGAACTAGTTTTAAGGACCATTTCTCTACCTAGATAGGGGAGGCACACTTGAAAGCAGTCTGTCTTTTGAACGACAGTGAGACATGAATTTAAGTTTTCCAAAATGAGTATTTTAATTCCTAGAGCTTGGAAATTTCTAACTGCTTAATAAAGAACAATGTTAGAAATACTCACTGCTCTGTTAGAATTACAGGTGGAGTCTGAAATGCTAAAAGGCTGTTCAAAGCATCACTTAAGTCTGATCTAGTTCAGCATTAGTCTCACATTATCTTCCCCACCCTCAATGGTTTCAAGAAGATCTATAAAACCAGACTTGAGCTGATGTTTACTTTTACAGCTAATGGTTCCTCAAATCTAAAAGAACTTCTAAGGAGTAGATAAAAGCAGCAGCAAAAGTGATCTAGAAATAAACATCCAGAAGAAAGCATAACTGCAATCAAAGTTGCAGCTGTTCTCATCTCAATTTTTATCAGTATTCTTTTTAATCAGGCACATTTTGAAGTCAAAGGCTTCTTTCCAACAGCTTTTGTCCATATATATATACACACATATATATATGTATGTAAGTCCCTTGAAATATTACAGAAGTTCTGTTTCACATCAAAATACTGTACATTGTCACTGAAACTATTAATTTTCTTTTCCTCATCCCCCATGTTCTCTCTGGGCCCCTCTTTTGCATCTGGCATGTGTACTGGTTCTCAAGATGACAAATACTGATAACTGTGAAGCTGCAATTCTGCATACCTCCATAAGGCAAAGCTTAGCCAAAGTTAGTCATTGATTTATGTCCCATATTCTGTTCAACAGCATAAGGGGTTTCTTTTCTAATTCCATACCTTTAATCCTTGCCACCTCCAACCTAGTGTGTCAAATTTCCATCTTATTGTTGCAGCTGTGGTTTCTTAAAGTGAAAGTATGCTTCTTGAATGCAGAGACACATTCTTCAGTTTATTCAGATTTAAATTCTCAGTTGCTCAAAAATGCCTGAACTCATTAAAATATGATGACGTGAGATTTTTTCTGTATTATATGGTTGATACAGAGGTTTTAAAACACAAATGATGGGTGTTAGGATGACTTTTTTTATTTGCTCCAAATCTGTAGGAAGCATAGTAATATAGGCGGAGATGTTAAGTCTAGGCTTCTCTTTATCAAAGAGGTTACTTACAAAATACACAAGGTAGAAAAAGCTCTCCCACACATAAAAATCCTTGTGCAGGTGTAGAGATGAAAGGAAACAAACTGGGCACTGTCTAGGTACAGTATTACTTAGGGTAACTTCATAACACCACAGTAGGAGACAGCTCACAAAGCAGATTGGTTGCAGGAGAATCTGCATTATTTCAAAACAGAGCTGCAAAAGTTGAGTATTTTTTTCATGAGTTGAGTATTTTTTCACTGTTTTAGGAGACTACCCAGCTTCCTAGTGCTCTCCTGTGAAAGAAGAACCAGAGGCAAGATGCTGTAAATATTCCTCCAGAGGCAAGATGCTGTAAATATTCCTCCAGAAGCTTGCAAGCCAAATTCTCCACATTACCTTCCCAACTCTTTTGACAGCTCACTGTGGAGCACTACTCTTCCTGCAGGTGAGCTGGTGAAAAGGACCATACCTTTGCTTCAAGTCGCTTCAGCTCAAAGTCTGGCACAGTAACTCAAACCCACTTCTATCATCTTTAAAAACTAAGAGTTTAGTGTTTTCCACCAGAGCAGCTGACACACGTCCAATTCCAGGAAAAGGCCAAGAAAATAGCTGAAAGCAGTAACAACTTAAAAACCGCTGCAAAAAATCTGCCAGAGGACATCTGTCAAAGTCCAAAGAGTTCCAGTTATGTATGATTTCATTTGATCCCAGAGGCTAAATAATGTACAGGAAAGATTTAATAATGTTATGCAGATTATGCGTGGAAATGTAAAAGGAACCGAATACAATGCCAGTTTCAAAAATCTTCATGTGCTCATAGCACTATTATTGCTGCACAGTCAGAAAACACAGCTTGAGCAACAGACTATGATAATAAAATTAAAAATTGGAATTGCTAGAATATTTACTCAGGTGAGGCTATTTGATTAAAAAAAGATGACTTAATATTTTCTCTCTGCCAGGAAATTATCAGTGGAGAGCGCCCACTCCTGTTTCCACCACATCAAGTTCCATTGCCACGTGAAAGCCTGATAGTGAAAATGTGGTAACCAAGGATCACTGCTCACAACATTTCCAAATGCCAGCGCAAGGGAGACTTCGGCTATTAAATGTAGAACAAAAATGAATGGCCCTCAGCTATCTCTGCCTGCAAGTTTGAATTACAGCATCTGGCTGAACAAGAATTGCTGAAGTACAGGTATGATCCTTTTGCCAAGCCACTTCCAGAAGCAGTAATTTCTGGCAGAGAGAGGGAAGAGGCAGCTGTAAGGGTGATGTGAATGGCCACCACAGGATCTGCCAAATGGTATCAGTCAAATCTTCTGCTAGTGTAATGCTCCAATGCCATTTAACACAATTTAAATACTGGCAGAGGAGGGATTATTAAACAGCGTTCTTAGCCAGCAGAGCTACGGGCATCACCATTAAAAATAAAAACCAAACCAAACCAAAAATCCTACCCGAAAGCAGAAGTAAATGTATCCTATCTGGCAATATCTAAAATCTTTTGTCTAGACTCTCACACAGGAAGCTAGTGCAACGTTTCCTAGATTTCTTTAAGCCAGCTCTTGTGGTAGTATTGCTTCAGCCAGTGTTTTTATCTCCCTTGGGGCAGTCATTATACTTTTACCAGCTGAATATTTATGCTTAAGAGTTTTTCTTTCAGTGGAAGGATCTAAGACTTTTCCTTCCAATGCTATGTCTTTATTTTCAGGGAGTTTCAGTAGGTTTCTTGGATTTCTCATTTCTTCTTGCTATTCCTGCTCTCATCTGTTTTGCAAAAGGCCACCATAATGTTAAGCTTATCTAATGGCCAGGCCTCCAGCTGGAAGAATGCCAGCAGCATTCTGAAAATCAGTCATCTGAAAGCATTCAGAGGACATGGCCATCACCTTCTCCCTGAACCTCAAACATAAAACTTCTCTGATAAGCACAGAGTCCAACGCCATGAAAGGCAAGAGGTTAATCTTAAATTCAGATATCACTTTAAGCAGGTTCCCTCAGTGACACTCAGACACTCTGTTGAATTCATCTCACTCTACAAATAACGATTCTTTTTTTTTCTAGAGCTTGGTTGCACATATACACAGTAAAGAGTGTCTCCTAATGGTTTCACTGCAAATGCAGGTATCGCTACACAGCTGTTTCTCCCTGTTTTGTCAATTGGAATACTTTTTACCCCTCACTGGCAGGACATGGTCCATCTACTCCTGTCTTTTGAATTCAGGCATGGCCATGGCAGTTCCTTCCATCAGTGTGACTCAGAGCTTTTGTCCAAGTCCTGTTGAGAAAAGTAGCATGGGCAGAACAACTTTCTTTCCCTTGGTAAGGGGAAGTTGGCAAAAATGCAAGATTTATTGCAGATCTTTATGTGCAGACACAGAGATCAAAATTCTCATGAACTTTGCTATTGACCTCTGAGTTGAGTTCTGAATGCTATACAAAAGGAGGAGTACTGGGTCTTCAATTCAGAAATTTGAGAAAAAGTCTAAAAAACAGCCCAAGGTCTGCATCAGACACTCTGAAGACACAACATGTGGCAATAAATATTGAAGAAGGAGCTAAGAAGCTTAACTTTGCAAAAATAAAGACAGAATTTTGTCATAACATTTGTTAAGACGTGAGAAAGAAGAGCTGAAAACAACTCCTGTACATCCTATAGGAGAACCAGCACTGTAGGAATGGGGTGTGCGTGGAAAAATCATCCCGCATTTGGACTTCTGCTGCCTCAAACAGAAGGAATTATGAACTTTTAGGAGACAGAAAAAACAGGCCCAAAGGAGGAAGGTGCAGTATGAAGACATCACAATAAGAGACTGCCCTCTGCAGTAACCTTATTTTGTAAGAGAGCTGACAAGAGAAAGATCTGCTGTCTGCTGCACAATCTGTCTGACGGGCTGGTTCAGCCAGCACTGGCAGAGAGAGACATCCTGAGAGCCTGCTGGGAAAAGTCTTTCCCAGCTTCCAGGGATCCCCGTGCCTCAGTGCTGTGGGATGTGCTATTGCCTATAGCATGAAGGCTGCTGAACATGAGTCAAACAGTTTCAATTCTGATAAACACAGAAAGCAGAGAGATAGGAATGCATGATGGAGCTAGAGGAGGTATCATTGTGCATAAGGTAAATATCTTCCTGGAAAAGAAGAAAAGTCACATACTTAATACAGTTTTCTTAGAGAACATAGTGTATCTTAGCTTCTTTATTTTGACTAAATGGGAACATAGTTAGGAGGGAGCCTCATTTAAGTGAATTTAGTAAAAAATTAAACTTAAACCAATAATTACACAGGTTTAAACAGGCACAGCTCTAGGGGTGTCAGCTGGTGACTGAGATAGGCTGCAGGTCTGTCTGGTACAATAATTTGTTGATTAAACAAACCTACTTGAAGCCGAGGAATCCGAATAACTGCAATGAGGCTTCCTCCAGCTCCTGACATGCAGCATAAGGTCCTGTACTAGTTTTCCTGTCCTAGGACTGAGCCAAACAAACAAAAGTAGAATTTCTGGAATCCATTGCATTTCTGAAGGGCATTATTTAAAAATTAGACCACAAAAGATTATTATCACAGGCATACCACTTTAGAATAGCTTTCCTAGAAGCAAAGCAACTTTGGGGAAAACCTCTCAAACAATCCCTCTTACTGTAAGACACCTGTTCGCCTTAAAGCACTTTTTTTCGTGGAAGTCACCCCAGCTGAATTAAATTTGTTTCCCTTGGGCCTGCATTTTCTTTGGCCAACACAACAGCTGCACCATGTGGAGATGAGCCACAAGAAGTGTAACAACACGTGTTTGTGATTGCAGTATCAGCTTTGGCAGATTTCAGTGCAGAGGTCTTTAACTGCCTTCTATTAGAGAGCCCAGCTTTGCAATATATACAACATTTTGTGAAGTAGTAGCAGTAATATAGATATAGTACTGTGTATTTCTTATACCTGCTGCCACAGTAAAACCGGAAAAGAACTGACTATTACTTATAGCTATAAATACTGTATTAAGTACAACCTTTTTCTTTTGCATGTAAAAGTGGGATATAAAAGTAGGAACAGAACAGAAGGATGGGTTAACTACAATAAAATCCCCTGAGGCTCCTGTGCTAGCTGTTACCCAGTCCTGCAACCATTCAAAATGAGCACTAACTCTGTTATTTCAAAGCTGTAGTAAATTTAATCTCTCCAAGAAATTGCTGAATTACTGAAAAAGAATGCATAATCTTGTTTCAATGTGCTTTTTCCCCTTCATTTTAAGAACAGGTGCCAAAAACTGGTCTTGTGTACCCTAATTCAATATACTTTAGAACACAGTTTTGAAGACTGCTTTTGAGGCATTTAATTTGGAGCTTTTGAGTATCCCACACCCATCAAAATGAGGTACTTGTTTTTGAAAGACTATTTTGAAAGGTCAAGAAAAATGTCAATAACATTTGAGTCAAGCATTTGTGTTTATAATGTGTTGTTCCTGTTACTTTATGTAAATTAGTGCTGTATATATTTGTGGGCATACAACACAGTTGTGTGGTTTTAATCTTCCTACACATTTTCTCACTTAAAATTGCTATACCACTGCAATGCATATTATACAGAGATACTGCAATGCATAATACATTACCAGGCAATGCATATTATAAAATATTATGTAAGTGTTCCTGTGACTAGGAACAGCAGATTTTCCCACTGTCTAAACTTTCAGATGCTTGGTATCTGTTCCACAATAAGGGAACCACTTATACGCTATCTTCTCTGACTGCATAATTTCTGATCTAATGAACAAATGACACATTATTAAGAGGTTATTTTAAATAAATAGTGTCTAATATCATCTGTCTCCAATCTTGAGTTTTCCTCCATCCTCCTGGGAAATGAATTGTGCCAAGTATGGAAACACTAGGAAAGAAAAGATCTGCCTTATATATGCACACTCCCATGCAAAAATTAGACAGGACTCTCCTTTAAGGACTGATCCTCAAAGTAGTATATTTGAAAGAAAGAATCTGCTTATGTCAACAGATTTTAGATCAAGTCCTAGAGACATTCTGCCTAGTTTGAACTGCATAGAGCAGTGATTTGCTATCCATTAACCTTACTGAAGGAGAGAGATAGCACATATTAAAACATGTAGTTTGGCTTTTTTATTCTGTTTCAGCTTTTCCTTCTTTAACCTAATATACAAATTACCACATCCATTTTAAAATTAGATTTAAAGAATTTACACTGCATATTGTTAATCTGGTAAGAGCAGATTAATACTACCAGTATAACAAATTAGATCATGGAGCTACAGAAGAGCTCAAGGATGAAACAATAAAAGCTGTGTACCGGCCCGTTCAAGGTTACACAAAAACATTAAGCTCTCTCTTGTTTAGAAGACATTGAAACGTGATATATGAACACAAGAAAGCAAAAGAAGTAATGCCTTTAAATCTTAAAACGATTAGCAGTTTTATTCTGTAGGGATCTATGGGAGGAGATGGACTCCACCCTGAGGAAGATAAAAGACCTTAGTTTTCTCAACTGGAAGGAGTGATTCATGTTAGGTGGAAGTAGTATGCATGTGATATTCCTTATGTGGTAAATCAACTGTTTCTATTAAGAAAGCTCCCAGCATACGGGATTGCTCTATTTTCCTCAGCTCTGAAAAGAAAATCATGCCACCAAAACTTTTATTCTTTTTGCTAACTCCAGGTTGAGTAAAAATGGACTGTTTTGATGGCTACTGACAAATTCTCTTGTGGTATTAAAGAAATCCATTAATCGTCCACTAAGAAAACTATTTTTAAGGAAGGAATAATAGAAAAAGCTTAGTTCTCAAATTTAATGGGGTTAATTAGCTCTCTAGATAGTAACTTGCTCAATGTTTTGCTGTGGTTTTATAGCATTACCTATATACACTTTAGTCACTTCAAAGTCTTGTTTTCAGCAGAAAGTTCCCCTGCTCAGTAGTGACAGCAGTTTAAGAACTCATCCCGGGTAGAGGTGAGGATGCCATAAAACTCTCCCCTATTGAACCAAACCAAACCTGCTTAGAGGAGACTCAAATGAGAGCATCATACAAAGCCAGTTCTGTGAAACTTTATTATTTGCTGCTTTGCTGTTTCTTTAGAACATAGGCTGCCATGGGGAAGGCTTCCCACTGCTTTTAAGAGCAAAATGGGAATGTAAGTGCAAATCTTAACATTTTTCTTGTTTAGATTTTAGTTCCACTTTCCATGGGACCTTATCTTGTAATCAGACACATTACTTCCCAGTCAGTCATGAAATGGCCGTTATGTCCCTGTACATTTTTTTTCTGAAGTTTTAAGACTGGAATTGTATTTAGGTTTTGGATGATTTTTTTTTTTTTTAAGTGTGACTGTACATGTTATACAAGTAGCTTATTTGCACTTGAATTATGATCTTCTGGCATGTTTTGGTTGGGAAAGTTGGAAAAAAGTATGAAACTGAAATGTGGTTTCTGGATTGTAAAGCATTTAAATGAGTGATTCTTCCTCATAAAACTACTTGCTTTTTAATATTTATGAAGCAAGCTGGAGATGTGCTTCAGAAATAAATAGGAAGGGTTTTACTTAAAAAAACCCACAACTCTGTAACTGAATAAACTGTAAGCACTTCATGGCATTGCTTTTGTAGTGCTCAGTATTCACAATGTGCTTTCAGGTTGTATTGGCTTCTCCTTATTTGCTATTCTGTCATTTGGCTTCACACATATTTATACTCCTCTTCCAGCACTTAGGTGAAAGGCCCACAAGGGCAAGGAAACTTCCCTCCTTTGAATCTGAAAGAATGGGTCTTGTTATCTGCTTGAAACCTTTATCCCTAAAAATTGTAAGAAAAAATCCTTATCCTCCCTAAATATTTCTGCCATGTATTACTGAAATTCTCAGCTCAGGAGCTAAAGGAAGACAGGAGAAAATCCAGCCACCACGGTGGTGGAAACCTTGGGAATAAGGCTGTGTGTACTCACACAGCTGAAGTTGGTTTCATGAGGTACTTGCTTCATCAAGTAATGATGATTCAATCTTTCTTTTGTTATTGATACTAGTTTCCACCCCTAGTGCAGGCATCAAGGCTTGCTAGTTAAATGTTATTTATTTATTCTCCAGGGTGTGAGCACACTTCTTTGCAGACTGGAGAGCAGATGGGTGCTCTCAGAAAGAGGAGGAATATTTTTGTGCAGAAGAGAATCCAGAGTAACCCTCAGTATTACCACAACAACAGTAATTGTTTCACAAACCAAAATGATTTTTTTTCACATTAATGCCAATCTGTAGATCCCATGAGCACAATCAATGCAGCTGTAGTACGGACCGGAATATCTTCTGCGGTCAACTGTAAATAGCAACTCTGTATCCATGGTTTATTTTTACCATAGTGTGCTATAATTGGAAAAATAGCAAATGGTAAGTCTATATATAGCCTGTTACCAAGACTGTGAGCTAAATGGTTAGTCAACAGTAAAATCCTATCCTAATCAACAACTGTCTTTAGGTCCAGTAATAATATTTTGGATATCAAAATAATGTACACTCGGTAGTGAGAGGAATTGCAGCAGTGCAGCTAATGTTTTATGGTTTTTTAATGGCTCTTTTTAATTCAAGCAGGAATTTCGTGAATCATGCTGATTTTAACAGACTGTATATGAATAGCAGAATCTATATTGCTGTACTTATATTGCCTGAGTTTTTATTTTCTGCATCTTTCTTTTGTTGGACCAGCAAAAATTAATTTTCCTTTTAGTGACATTAATTAATCATTAAATTGTGAATAGTTTAGGAAAGGAGACCCCCTGTCTCTCTGCCTTGTTCTTTATTGCTAAACTTACTTTTAAACTCACTATAGAAAAGTATAAATTTTATTCCAGACTTGAAAATATGCTGTTCTTTAATACTTTATTTATAACTCTTCTATGACTGACAAGGTTAGGAAAGTATATAACAAATTCTTAGATAAGTCTTCAAGGTTACTTCACATTAGACATGATAGGTAAGAAAAAAATACAGGCAGAAGTCAGTTTTTCTTATCTTTTGTATAAACAAGCTGGTATTTCATTCAAGGCCTTTTCCTTAACTTTTGGCATACCAGATCACTATCAGGCAGTCACAGGGAGAGACATGCAAACATGTTGTTGTTGACTATTTATCTACTGAATTTATGAATTGGATTCCAAGGAAAGCAGGCTCTTGCATTCATTCCATCTTCGTGCTTGCCTGCCATTCCCTGTCTTTCTCCCCTTCACAATCATTTGTGACTTATCTTACTAGTCTTAAACAAGTTACATGAAAAGCTGGAGGTCTGTAATCATAGTAAGTTCTTATTTTCCCAGAACTCAAGGGTAGAGGAGAGAATGCTTTGTTTGTGGGGCTGTCTACCCCATGGCAACGGAAAAGTAAGGCAAACTCTGTCCTTACCTGGGTTTGGAACCATGCTGTGGACTGGTCTGCAGGCTTCTCCTGTGAGCTAATCTGCAGGTGATGGAGACACAGCATCCTTGGAACTCCATGGGGTAATGCCAGAGTGGGCCAAAGCACAGTGAGATAGCACTGATGTGGGGGGTTTTAAGGAGGATAGAGCTGGGAGCGTGCTTGGGGATCTATGTGGATTTTGTGGGTTTTGGTGTGCCAAGCAGGTGAATGGAACCACTGTGGGATGATAATTCCACCTCAAGGGAGAGAGCACTGAGGACCTGGTGTGAAAGAAATGGGGGGTACCATGATGAAAGGGTGGAAAGTACATGGGAAAAAAGAGCTGGGCTGTGAAAAGCACCACAGACATGATGAAGGACTAGGGGTATTTTGTTTGGGGAGTGTTCATGACAAGTACCTCTTGGAAAACATGCACTACTTATTAATTCTGCTGTTTTACAGTAGCATCATGTATTCATTACAATGAACTTTGTTTAAATGAGCCTGATCGAATACCTTCTGAAGGAAATGCTGCTTTTATTTGCTATCAAAGGAACGAGATAAGGTCCCTGCTATAACATAGGTAATTTACTTGCATGATGTTTATGAATGACTTTGAAGTACATATTTGTAATTTAAATCCTAACATTAGTAATACCTGTTAGAAACTCAGACATGAGCTTCTCAAGTAGTTTTTATTCTTCTTAGTTTTATTATCAGCTAATACAACTGGGGCAGGATTGATATTTTGGAACTTTTTTGTTCATATTTTTTGGGGCTTGAAGACTTCCTTCATTTGTGGTTATGCAGCACCTAACAGTTATCCATGCCATCATAGTTCCTGATTTCATTGCAGTATAAGTAATTATAATATCAATTATTTTATCTGTTTACAAAACTCTATTATAATATAAAATAATTATAGTACTCAAAAACTAAATATGGTCCTCATCCATTCTTTGGTCTAAGGAATTATATTTGATGTTGATGCCAGTTCTGCAGAGAAGGGAGTCCTAATTCAGGCAGATAAATCTGTAAAGTGGATAAAATACTTTAGAAGAAAAAGAGTAATTCAGTAAGTTTCCTCCTACATTTTTAGGATTAGGCTACACTAAGCCTTTTCTTACTCAGCCACCTTCTCAGTAGCATCAGATAGTCCTGCTGTTGGAAGAAATCATGGGAATACTCATGTAGAGTGTCTGCAACTTCCTCATCTCCATCTTGTCTAGACACCAGCAATCTCATCGTGTATTCATGCCTCCAGAACATCTAGACTTCTCTTGACTGGAAACTCTGAATGAGGCAGTAGAACAGAGGGAATCTGTTTTCCCTTTCAAAGTTCCTTCTTTGCCAGTGGCTAGGTACAGTATTGTAATGAATACCAAATCAATGTCATATTTCACAGCATGGTTCTCAAATTCATGTCACAGGGGAAAGGTGAGATAGTGTTATTTATTCCAATGTTAGTGACTAAAAATACTACTTGAAATTATAAGAGATTAATAAAGTGATCTTGAAAAATACCATGGTATGTATGTTATCCTACTGATGTTTTATTTTCAGTTTAAATGTGTTTAGAAAGCTTTCTGGCAATTGCATAAGATACAACTTAAATTTCTGTGAGAGAAGCATGGAATTAGTCCATACTTTTTTTTGGCACTGTCTGCCCCACTATGTTATGAAGCCAGGCTACCTAACTTTTTCTGCTTCAGACATCTTGGGTTTCTTACATCCTTTTCTTTCTTCAGTGGCATAGATGGAGGAAGTCCTGCTCCATTTTCCTCAGTTACCGAGGAGTCAGGATATTCTTTTGAAGTGGGGATTGTGGTATTAAATAGTTTTGAATGAACAGAGAAAATATATGAATCTGCTATTTTTTGCTTGGAAAATTTTTCTTTTGTTCTTGTCAACTGTTGTTTAAGGGACAGGTAAGAGTGGAAGATTAGACTGTTTGCCCTAAGTTTTTCCAGAAAATGAAATATATGAGTGAATAGGGAGAGGGAGCACTTCTTGGCTCTGTTTCTTTGTATTGCTGTTACAACTGTAATATAGTACCTGTATTTTATTTCTAAGAATCCTTTTCCTTGCTTTAATGTATAGTCTGTGGCAGCTTTGGCTTGAGATGTGGGAGCAAAACCTGCCTCCTCTGAAACAACCTGGACAAAATACTGCCTCAAATATTTGTGTTAAAGGATGTGGAGACAACCTCTGCATTCCAGGAGTGTTAAAGCCAAATAGGGATGTCAGACTTCCCTTCATTAGGTGAAACTGGTGAACTGTAAATAATAATTGGTCAGTGGGTATAGCCAAATACCCTGTAGAACAAAGCTGGACACTAGCCACATGGCATTTGCTATCTGCCTGACCTCACCTGTCCTTACACTGGAAAATGGGACACCTTGTGGGATTCCTCCCCACCACTTTCTGAGGCACATACCATACTCCATCTCAGGCATCTGCTGGCTCCTTCTCCTGGGTGAGTTTTGTTTTTTTTTTGGCATATCCTACAAACTGCTGCTTATGATATGGACACATCTGGCAGTACTGCTGGTGAGCCACTGTGGCTTGTGGGATGATACTTGGAAGAGCTCTGCATTAATCTGTTGTGCAAAGGAAGATGTTCTGCTGCAGTTTTTCCATGACTCAGAAAAACAAAGAAACCTAAAAGGTCATATGGTGGTGTGTGATTTGTTTTGTGGGTTCATTCAATATTGCCATTGTGCATTTGGCCCGACCACAGTGAGTCAACTGGGCTGGATTGACTCAGACAAAGTAGAGGACTTGCACAACAGTAGGACTTCAGTCATTCTGAATTCCCTTGCTAATGCACATCAAAGAGATGAAATTATGTATGGAGTGCAGATTTTTTTATGAAGTGGGAGTGTTGTAATACTTGCACATCTAAAATCAGTTTGAAGTGGAACGTGGGCATCTCAGTATTTTTATGGAACTTGCCTAGGTGTTTTACTACCTTGAACTTCCATTAGTTAGGCAAATAAACCTACTGTCAGGAAAGGATATAGAAATTGGCTTGAGCATGTAAGCTTTTCTTGCAATGACTTGGCTGGATGTACTTGGATGCAACAGATTCCAGTACATTAACAGCAGAAAGTCGAAGCTGTAAGGTGGTGAAATTGCAGCTATCTGTCACACGGTGCTCTGGAGTCTGAAACCTGCTGCTTGAGTAATTACGTGACAGCTTCCCCAGCTTTGCAGGGTAACTTGTGTGCTTTGGCACCACACACCCAAGAGCCAAACGCCGGCACTTTTCACCTCAAAAGCTTTGCCGTGTCAGCCGAGACGGCTGCGGGGAGCAGCTCCCCGTCCTGCCGTGAGTAACTTCATGCTTCCCCTCACCGCTGCTCTGTCCAGGAAGACCTTGATTTTCTGAGGAGGGGCCGATGCCGCTGCCTCGTCCGGCGCACACAAGCGGGTGGAAGGCTCGGCCGCGCGGCAGCGCTGCCCCGAGGCCACGGGGCGGCCACCGGGGAAGGGCGGCCACGGGGGAAGAGCGGCCCTGAGGCGGCGGTGCTGGCCTGGGCCGCCCTTGCCCGGCGGCGCAGCGCCCCAGGGCCGGGGGTGAGGTGCGGGGGCGGAACGGCGCCGCGGGGGTGCTGGTCCGCCCGGCCCGGTTCGCAGGGACGCCCCGCAGGCGGACTACATCTCCCGGCGTGCCCCGCGGGCCGGCGCCTTGCGGGGCATGCCGGGAGCTCGGCAGCGCCGCGGCCTCCATGATCTTCCCCTCCCGCCGGCGCGTCAGCTCCCGCTCTGCTCGCGGTGGGCGGGGCTCCCTCGCAGCCGCCGCCCTGAGCGACGTCCACACCACCCTATCAGCGCCGACTGTAGCGCGGCTGTAGCCAATGAGCGGCGCGGGGGGGCGGGCCCCTGCCGCGGCCGGAGGTAGCGGTAGTGGCGGCAGCCGGAGCGCGGCTGTGGGAGGGTGCGGGCCCCGTGTCGAGGGGCAGCGAGGCCGCTCGGGAGCTGTGCGGGTCCGGCGGGGCCCGGGGCCTCGGCCAGCGGCCCCGGGGGGCGGCGACAGCATGGAGCAGGCGGCGCCTAAGAGGTAACGACCCTCCCCGGCGGCCCCTTCCCTGCTCGGGAGCGGTGGCACGGCCAGGGTGAGGCCTCGGTCCCGGGGTCTGTGAGGGGGCAGCGGGACCGGGACGATGCTGAGCCGTGCCTAGCGGCCGGAGGGCTCTGTCACGTTGGGAAGGGTCTTCTGTAGGGTGGATGCCACGAAAGACACCCTCCAGTAAATGCCTCGGTGGAGACGAACCCTTGGGGGCTGCTTGAGTTAAGAACATTTTTAATGTGAAGTGAGGGAAACTTGGTCGCCGAGCAGAGTCCTCTCAGGCCTGGAGGTCTCTCAGTGGACAGTTCAGGTCTGTGGCAGGAGCACACACGAGTAATTCTCTTTTCACGTTGGAAAGCGTCCTTGTGTTCTGCTGCTGGAGGGATGGATGCTTGTGGGGGTGGGCGTTGCATAGTTGCAATTGCAAATCAGGGAGTGGGAAGAGGCAAACCCCAAGAATATTCCCACAGTAGATGTATTTTCTCAAGTATATAAGCTGTCAGGTCTTATTAATTACTATGCACTATTTAAAAAGTAATTTATCGTTTGACTTATTAGTGCTTTTGCTTTGTGTTAAATTTAAATTTAATTATATATTTCAGTTGGAACAAGCCTTTCTTGGATATAGTTGTATAATACACAGACTGTAGTTGTGTGGTGTACAGAATGTAGTTACATGGTTTACATATATATTTACTGTCTTAGAGCTCTGATTTTACTTTTGCTTCCTGATAATAAAAAATCTAGGGACTACACAATACAAATTTGTAATAAAGGATATTAGATCAGTTTTTACATTCATCTTTAAACATTCTTTAAGATAATCTTTCTCTGCGTTCTCCATTTAGTACCTTTAAAACTCTTTAAAAGCAGCTTCCTGCAGAGAAGAATGTAGCCTTGAACATCTGATGATTTCTCCTCCAATAACACATGGAGTGACAGTATCTACTGCAGAAAACTTTGAAAAAGAATTGGTTTGTGGTTGCTGTCTAGGGTGGTTTTGGCAGACAGTGGGGTAAGGAGGGACTACACTGGAGTTTCAGGCTGACAGTGCTGCATATGTCAAATGAAGGAAATAGGACAGGCAATAGCAAGGATTTAGGAAAAGAAATGGAAATGTCTGAGGAGTAATCAATGTCACCAGCAGCAGTGGAAACCTTGGGATCTGGTGATACCACAGGACTGAAAATCTAATGGTGAAGTTAGCATAACCTACCAGATGTTCTGGGGAAGATGTGGCATTTGCTGTAACTTGATTGCCTAGCTGGAGCTGTGTGTCTGGCCTAACTGAAACTAAGAGATGTTTCAATCTTTGGATTCAGTCAGGAAGAACTGTATGTGGGAATGTCGAACCCCTGGCATGTTTTTATACTCCACATGTTTTTTGAAGCTTATTTCTGGAAATCTGTGATGAGAATTTAGATTAGATTTGTTCCTTTAGTGGAAGGGAAGATTTTAACTCAGTTTTTCATAAGATATTAACTCGGGTTATTTCTTAAGATTTGAAGCAAATTTTTCATGACTGTGCATGATATCTCCTTTATTGGTAGTTTTTGTACAGTTTCCTGATTGTCGGTATTCCCAACTATTCCTCTAGGCCACCCCCTTTTTCTGCAAGTCCAGAAGAAGTGCAGATTATTTTGTGTGGGCTGAATTCTTGGTGCTGTCCTTGGATGCAGTAATGGTTGAAATGGGCCATGTTTATGTGGTGAAACAGATGTGAGCACTAGAATTCTTTACTTTGGTGCCTGTTGTCCCCAGGAGCAGTTACTGAGAGGGATCTATTGGCATCATATCTGTGGTGCAAGACATCCATTTAGAGGCAGCAAGAATTTCATATGTACCCTAAAAAGCTGCGTGGATGTCCTAGAATCCCAGTGTTACCTTGGAGGTATAGGGCACTTTAATCCCCACTTCCCTGTAGAGGAGCACACAATGCAGTTGCCTGTTGTATAAATCTTTAATACAGCCCTTCAGAAAGCAGCAGTGATGCTGCCCAAGTCACATTATAGGCCATTGAGACTTTTCCATTGGGGTGATGTCAAAATAATTCACTTTTTTTCTTTGACTAATGTACTACAACAGTAGCACATGTCTTTTGAGAGAGAGTTCTTTTCAGAATTCTTTTTACTTTAAAAATAATTTAGGGTAGATGTTCTGATTTTATGCTGAACAATTTGTGCAGTAGTTGACACACTGTTTTCTTGCATCTGAATCTCTAACTGTACTTCAGATGTGCTTTATACTTTTTTCTCTCACTAGAAAGGAGATTTGCTCTTGAAATAGTTACAAAATTTGCCTCCTATTGTTGTAATTTTCCTTTGTTGTTATTGTTGTATTTTTCTGTATGCCTTGGCAAGTTCATGTGTGAGGATACAGGTTGCGTACAAGGGAGAAAGAAAATAGTGACAGAATTTTGTCAAGTACATAGTTTTTAATCTTGCCCATCTCCTGCTTTGCTGCTGCCAAATGAAAGGCTACTTAACAAGCAGGGAAGTGTTAATTAAGGTTTTCCATTCTTTTCTTTAAACTTGAGTTTAATTTGCACTGAAAAACACAACTTCTCAGGTTTTGTGGAAAGAAGAGCTTGTTCTTAGAATATGAACAGTTTGTGAAAAAAGTGTATTTTTTGATGTTTGTGTCAATGGACATGTTGGCAATTGTCAAGTTCCTCTTGAAAATGATGGGACAAAAATGTTTGGGCTTTATTGGTAGAACTAAATGTAAGTACACAGTGCAGTGGTGGAAACTGTCTTAGTCTTGCTTGTACTTGTGCGAATTGTGTGAAGCAGAGTAAATGTCTCAAGGCTTCCACATGCCTCTTCTTCTTCAGATGAATGCAATGATTGCTCTTACTACCTTCTCCTTTACTATATCAGTGTAATTGATTCCAGCCATTCTTTTTAAATGTTTCAATGTGCTAGTTCTTCTGCACAATAAATCACATATATTCATGTTTCATAGAGCAGCTGTTCAGTTTTTCTTAACTGACTGATGGTGTTCTATTCTTTATTCCAGCTTTATTTTTATTTTTGAACTTTCAGGGATTTTTTTATCCCTACCTCTGTAGCACATGGCAAATTTATTTTGTAAAATCTGTATATAATGACTCTAGGGTGCTATACTCATACTTCATTTTTTTCATTTTAGGGGAGGAAATCTCTTGTTCTTTCATGCTGCAGTTCAGATTTTTCCAATCTTTTTGCTGGGATTGGGTGCCTCTCACATTTTCTAGGTGTTCCTTTTCTATAGTTTTGTTGATGTACTCAATGACAAATAAGATTCTGATCAGACTAGGAATTAATATTTTCTCCTATGAACTGGATTATAAAAGCATAATTATCTCCTAAGATGTATTTTTCTTGTTAAGAGTCTAGATGTTATGTGGAAAGTCAAACCTTCTTGGAACAAGAAAATCCTTTTGACAGGTCTTTCCTGGCTTTGTAGTTTAGTTAGTCCTTCTGGTTTAAGGAATAGCTTCTCTTCAGGGAGACCTCTAAAGTGGCTCATAATCACTTACCTGATAGTTTCCTAGAGGAAAAAAATAGCTTGGAATTACTTTCTACCCAGGTTTTATACTGAACTTCTCTGCATCTCCTTTAGACTTTCTCGTATGTAATGATGTGTGTGTATATATGTATATATATACATGCACACATGTGGCACTTGTATCCTTTGGCCAGAGTACAGCAGTGCCTGGATTTACTGATTTATTTGTTCTGTTTTAAATATGAAAGCAGAGGATGAATGAGGGGGAGAGGAATGAGGCACATTCTATATTTCTCTCCTATTCTTCTTATGCCCTTTGTCTCTTCATTTTTGCCTCCTGCCCCCTCTTCACCTTCCCCCCTTCCCCCCGCCATTAAGAGCTGATGCTGAAGTCTTAGCTGTGTTTCTCTGTTGGAAGATTGTTGCTTGCTTTTAACCAATAAGATAATATTTCTAGTTTCTTCTTGTATTCTACTTGATCCTTTGCAGCCAATTACACCAGTCACCACCTTCTTCCTTGTTTCTCATAGAGTTTTCATAAATGCTTTCTTTATAGCAGCCCTTCAGGGTATTTCGCGTGATGTTCTATAGTTCAAGAGCTGAATATTCTATTTAAACATCCAGAAACAGAAATCATTAAAAAGTCTGAGTCATTAGGATTTTTCTATGGTTCAAAGAACTGTGGTGTTTGTGCTATCACTTGAACAGCGGACCCAGCATCTGTACTGTTACAGTGTTTGTGAGGGAGTGGGAGCTGCTTTGAGCAGGGTATTTGGTGATGACATTCCTGAGCTTGACATACCTTTCTTACTGTAAATAGGCTTTGTGTTAATCTGCCTTAGTCTTAAGTGCCATTTGGTCTCATAACGTGTTTGTCAGAGTTGGATAATATGAAGATAATTTTAAAACTAGAGAATGCTTATTTCTTTAATCTCCTGCTTGCTCCTCAAGTACTCCAGATAATCTATTATTTGTCAATGACATTGGTTTTGATCAGTTTATGACTGTGATTGTTTCACTTACTCTTCTCAAGCACTCACAATGCCTTGGCATTAATGGTGCTGTTGGAACCATTTTGGTATGGATTTTTTGTTTCTTCTTCTTTCTCATTTTAGCAGGCATTACTCTTTCGATGAGCAGGTGGAAGTGTTCTCTTTGTGGGCATCTCCAGTCAGGGGTACTGTATGCTTTCTCTTTTCTTGCTGTTACTAAAAAGTTCAGTCCCTCCGCTTTTCTGTTTGGTACATCTTTTGTTACACAGCTTTTTGACTGAGAGGCTCAGCTAAAGGTTATGCTTTTTATTTTTCAGCGCTCTGCTTATATTATGAACATACTGTGCATGGGTTTTTTTGGTGGCAAGAATGGGATGATTGCAGCAAGTTATTCTTGAATGCTGCCTTTAAGGCTGCATATAACCTGTTCAGAGAGGAAAAAAATTTGGAACAAAGAAGCAAAATGAATGATTTATTACTTTAATACCTACCTGCAAAATATTTTTCCTCTTTGAGTTGTCTCAACATATGCTTGTTCAGTAATGAAATATGTGCTTTTCTGCAGGATATAAGTTCTGTCTTTCTGCTTTGTAGTGTCTAACCAGCAGAGAGAGTGAAAAAGAAAACACTTTTGTTCTTGTAGGCCAGTTTTGCAAACATTATTTAGCTGTTTTCATTTGAACTTCTCGCCGTTTTTCTCCGTGTTCATGAGTTGTGCCTTTCCTTTGCTGTGAAGATTTTTATTTTCTCTAAACACACAGACTTTCTAGCTTCTTGACTGTTTGCTGTAGCAAACTGCATGGTCTTTATTGTAGTTAATGCGCCTTTCCTTACTGATTGTGGATGCTTTTTGTGTTGATATAATTGCTACATCTGTGAAATAGTTCTTCAGTGTATAAATGTGTACACTCTAGTGCCCTTTCCTTGCCTTGCTTCCCTTGTTTAACACCAATCCATATGACATGTGTGTTTTTGCAATTACTTTAAATTTTTTGCTTTTACTTGGATGGTCGGCAAATGCAAGTCTATTTTGACTCATGAGTTCCCTCATTGGTCATTCACTTTAGTTTTTATTAATTTTGTATATCACAGAATTACATCTCCTAATATAAAGGTTTTTTTTTTCAGATCACTGTTCTTCTGCTATTAAGATTTGTCAGTCTTTTCTGTCCATGCCCTCCTCCCTTCCCGTATTTTGTATTTGTTTCTAGAAAATGTTGTGGGACGACTTATTTTCCATAAATTCTCAATGAGCTGCTGTTCTTTAAAGTTGGTTTTTTTTCCCCTTTTCCTCCTCCTGCATATGGAATACATTGTCTGTATTTAACACTATAGCACCAACTATTCTTCAGCTCATCTTCTACTTTAATAGTACCCTTGACTGTCATGTAGAGTCATCTTGTTCATTCAGTCTTGCAGCAGAATTCCCTGTAACTTCATGGTGAAGGATTTACATGTTGCAGCCACCCGTCCTTGCCGCAATCTATATGTGGTTATATTTTCCTGTGCTGTGTTTGGTGTTGGCTCTGGTGCAAGCTTGCAGCCAAGTTGGGTTTTGAGATTTTCCAGGAGTCTGGGGGCCTGGCTAGCTGGGAATGCTAGAGACCAGGGAAAGGCTAGGACTGCTTGTAAAGGACAACAAATGGTGGTAAAGGGGGTTGAAAGAAAAAATCATAGAGTGTTACTGAGTGATTTGAGACTGTGTGCAAGAGAACTAAGGGCAAGATATGGTTATGTAATTAGAGATTTTGTTGCATCCTGTCCCTATGTACTTTCACAAAGATGCAAGAGAAGCTGTCCCAACAGCTCTTACAGTACTCAGCTCTTGGAATTTCTGTCTTCTGCTGCTACCTGGGAAGTGCTACCGTATGCTCCCAGCATCATCTTGTCTTCAGAATTCTGCTTTTAATGATGTCATTCACTGGCTGATGAGTGGTACAACATAGAAACTGAATACTTCATGTGGGTGAAGGATTGGTTTATAATTAGAGGACAACGTGGAATCCCCTAGGCAGTAAGGGGCATGTGTTTGCATGCTGCTTGGTTTTCAAGGGAAGGTAAACTTTTCTGTATTCTTTGTTTCTACTTTAGCAAAGGAAGTGTTTTGAAGAGTGAATTGGTCCCATGCTGCTTTGAATTGAGCAAACATTAGTGGGAAACTGATAGTGACAAAATTGTCAACTTTATTAATCGTATATGATAGTTGATTAAAATTTTGTTGCTGCACATTAAGTATTTTATTTTCATTGGATTATATTTTTCTTTGTAATAATTTATTCTGTCTGCTTGCTTGTGTGAAAATTTGCTTGAGTTTTTTCTCCCCCAAACAAATAAATAACTTTTGTCTTTCTTTTAGCAAACTGAAAAAGCTAAGTGAAGATAGTTTAACTAAGCAGCCTGAAGAAGTCTTTGATGTTCTGGAGAAGCTTGGTGAAGGGTAAGTACAGCTATTTACAGGGGCATAGGATCAGAGGGAAACAATACACAAAGCATATGTTGGAATATTAAGTTACAGAGAGAGTGACTGTAAATGTCCTAAGAAATGCCTCTATAGACAAGTTTTACTGCTAAAGCAAATGCATGCATCTGTACATTTACACACTTTCCCTAATATATTTATTAGGGAAAATGCATTTTTGATGTCTGTTGTTTGTTAACACAGCAAATGTACTTGCACCTGTAATAGAATTAGAAACGCTAAATCTTGACAAAGATTCAGTCTTCAGTCTTACCTGAGGTCCTGGTAGGACCGATCTTTTTGCAGCCTGAAAAGCTCTCAAACTTCTGCATGAGCATATGGCTTCTGTGACTTTTTGTGCATAACGGAAATCAGGAGCAGTTTGTCTTGTTTTTTAAAAAAATTGCCTCTTATTTTTAGGTCTTATGGTAGCGTATTTAAAGCAATACACAAAGAATCTGGACAAGTTGTAGCAATTAAACAGGTCCCTGTGGAGTCAGACCTTCAAGAAATAATTAAAGAAATCTCTATAATGCAACAATGTGACAGGTAGGTGTGATACTTCTGTGCCCTTTCTAAGAGTCTATGTGAAACCTATTTGTACTTGTGAAAATAACTGGAATACAAGCAGCTGCAAACTTTTTCATGGAAAAGCAAATTGTCCAACATAGTTTTTTTAATTAAAGGAACCACTTTGTGGTCCTCATGCTCTCCTTAGTTGGGATTGAAGGAAGTACTAATAGTGTAAATAACAGAAACTGTTGAAAGAATTAATAGTGGCCTCTGCTTAGGATTCTCCATGCTTGCTTCACTGTACTTGCACTGTTAAGGACAAAGGTTACTGTTTCCTTTAAATGTCTTAGCCTTTGTGAAATTGTGAATTATCTGTTTCAGAAGGTTGATAAATATGTTTCTAGCAGAACCTTTTTGGCTAGCAGTTGACTTCAAGAGCAGTATTCTCTTGGCTGCTTTTTTCTTGCAGGAAATGCCTTTTAAAAAGTGAACAATCTTGTAGTAGTGCTGCTGGACTGTTACCTTACACTTGTTCACAAATCTTATGATTGCAGGTCTTGTGGAAATGGAAGCTTTGATGCAAGGATGCAGAAATTGCCTTGCATTTTCTATTGTCTATGGAGTTTTGGGCTGCAACTTCAAAAACAGATTTATTAGTGTCAGTCTTTAGGCGAATATGAACAGTGCTTTGAGATTGCAGAGCACTTGATGTTTTAAAAAGATCATCTTGTCCTGATTGATAACTATACCCAGTTGTTGCTGGGAATACTAGTGTAGTATAAATCTGGTAAGAGATGGTCACAAAAATCAGTGTGTTTTCTTTAGAAGTAATAGAGCCTTCCTCACTTCACGAATTTATCAGGAGCAAGATCAGTATGTGGTGCTTGTAAATGGTAGACATTTGGTCTAGTTAGGAGGAGGCTGACCCACCTTTCCTCCTGAAAAGGCAAATTTATTCAGTGCTAACAGTTGCTCTTAAATGAAATGGTTTTTTGATAGTGTTGACCTGTCTTCTTGTAAAGATGTCATGTTGCAGGAGGCAACCATAGGTCCTCTCTTCTTCTTATATCAGTTGTCTGTATAAAGAACCTTGCTGCCAGAAATGCTGATCCTAAAACACAGTTCCTTGCTCTAAAGCAAAATGGTGTTTGATTCCACGCCACAGTGTAAGTGTTCTGATGAGAAACCACTGTCTGAAATCTGTCTCACTTCCCGACTTTGTGGGAGATAGATGACTATCAAACTGTAGCCTTCTTTGTTTAAGTTCCTGCAAAAAACCCCATCCCAAGCCTTCAGTCTTTTATTTCCATAAATACACCGTCTAATAACTTTTGAAGGATAATCCTTTTTATGTTTACCACATCTGTTTCTGCCTTTGTTTTGGAAGTAATTCCAAGGAAGCATTATGTCAAGTGACAAACTGATGACTAGCATAGCAATATGTTCTGTTTGTGACAACACTGTCACTTCATATGAGACACTTCAGTATGAAAATGCATTTGCAAATCCAGAAGGCTTCAAAGCAGCACTAGACTCTCTTTAATCTGAAAGTCTAGCTCTGTGCTTGAAGTAAGTTCATTCTTGCAAAACTAGGAAAACATGGGTGAGTTTCCATGTTATTTTGCTCTGGAGAGAGGAAAACAAGGCAGTCTTTTTAAGAAAAGAAACACTCAAGAGAGGCCTTAGAGGAGGGACAAACAAAGCTTTTTATCAGATGACTAATGTTTGGGATAACTCTCTGTATTTGAAGATTGCTGAAAACTTATATACATAGTAGTGGCTTTATAATTTTATTAAGTAATCAGAATTTGTTCTAACAAGGCATTGGTTAAGCTAATTACTGATTTAAAATGTATTTGGTTGCACTTGCTCTTCAGCTATGTCAAACCGTAGTTCTTAACAACAGGTGTACTGGTGATTTCTTTTTTTTCTTCTATTAAGAATCCATCTATTTATCTAACCTTTTTTTTTTCCATCTAGTCCTTATGTTGTCAAGTACTATGGCAGCTACTTTAAGAACACAGATCTGTGGATTGTTATGGAATATTGTGGAGCTGGCTCTGTTTCAGACATAATTAGACTGCGTAATAAAACGGTGAGTTTTTTTTTTTTTTAATATATATAGCACTTCTTAAAATCAACTTGTGAATTAAGATTAGAAGACAGAATAAAAGCTGGAGTTACAAGACAAGATCTTGGCTGATGCCAAGAGGCGTATCTGTGCCTTGGTTCCCCGGAAACAAGCTCATGCAGTTGCTGGCTGTCTTTTTGCATTCCTCTGTGGGGTGATTACCAGCAGAAGCAAATGCATTTTGAAATACAAAAATCTTGGGAATTTCTTGAAAATTACTGCTTTGTAGAAGGCAAAACTGGCTTCTTCCCCCTACCCCTTCCACCTTACAGCCTATCAGCAGCCACTTAGTAGCTGCATAGTTTGGAAACAGGCATAAAATTGTTTCACTCTCACTCAGTAATTAGGGATCATGAGAAGTAGTTGGCATTACTCAAGGAATGAGGAAGGGAAGAGATGCCAGCTAAGGAATGTGAGAGGGAACCAAAATGAGGGTTGTATGGAAGTGTCTTAATGGACTTACAACAGCAGTTATATAGAGGAAGCCTGTAGAAAGCAAGTTTTGTTAGTTCTAATTATGAAACAGCTTGTCTGAAAGTGTTTTGTTGTAAGTGTCAAACAATGTTGAATTCCTGTGAGTCCATTGTTCTTAGTAAGGGGTTGTAACATGAGGTATTCTTTTTACCAGCAAGTACTCTGAGGTGACACTACTTGCTGGGCTTCACATCATATGGAGAAGTTTTCAGCTTGGCAAGAGCAGGTTCTTGTCCAAGAGTCCTAAGCCACTAATTTGAAGTTAAATGGACCCTTGGAATTCTGCCTGGACTCTTCTAGTGTGCCAGGCAGATCAGCAGCACTTCAGCAAATTCGTGGTGCTTGTTAGCTCATCTGGGGTGTGGCGTTCATGAGTCCTGGGCAACAAAGCTTAGATCTAGTTTTGTCTTCTTTTCTCAGGGACTGGTTTGGGAGGTACATGTATCTTACACATTCAGACTGTGGGTTGATGCCAGGACAGGCAGTTCTGCTGTTGTCCTCCAGCCTGACTGATGTGTTCCTCCTGCCTTTTCCATGCCTCAGATGCAGTGATTGTCTGTGGCTGCAGAGTGATCTTTGATAAGCTTGATGATATGATGGGGGAACCTCCTCTCTGGTCTGTCCTCCCCACCCCCTCATGAACTAACTCTGGACTTATTATGGCTGTGCAGTGGCTTGATCTGATGCAAGGAATGAGGAGTGTGGAAAGGGAAGGAAGAGGATGTATGAGACTGACTTTCAGTGTCAATACAATGAGATAATTACAGTGTGAAGCAACACTCTTAAGACTTACTGGCTGCTCTTAACATAAGGGAGAATATTTACACTCAACCAACCTTGTCTCTCTAATGGTAGTTAAGGATGCACTTGCTCATCCACGGATCATGATTAACTGAGTCATTTTAATCCTGACTCTTTGGGGACCAAATTCAGTTGGCTGAAACATACCAGGTAGTGGCTTTGTTGTAGGATTATCAGACAAACCTGTCTTATTTGGGTCAGCATTTTAAGTAACGAGTGTAGTTATGGATAGCTGCACAGGTGCTGCAATTGGGCCCAGGGATTGTGCATTTTTTATCTAAAATTACTTCCTTTACATGCCAGTTTATCAGCTACATGTATAATGCCTCATGTACTCTTAATGATTAACTTGTGCCACGTTTTCTTAGCTAATTACTTTTTTTTTATGTGTTTAAGCTCCACTAATTCAAGTGAAAAGTGCATCCAAATCTCTGGATGTTGTATTTAAATGTCCTACTGGATTTGCTTTCTCTGTATGTTACCACAGGGGTCCAGGGTAAATCTTTTGTTACTTGGGCTAAAGACATTTTGTTCATAAAGATGTTGTTTTACAGTTTTAAGCAGTCTTGTTTCTCAGTAATTTCACAGTTAAAATAGTTCCAATATGTAGGCCTTTGCTTTGGTAAAGTACATGTGATTTTTAGCTGTAAAGCAGCTGTCTAGGGCCTAGTACCTCTTAGATTTTTTATGTAGTTTTATTGCAGTATAACTTCAGTTGAGCCCACATGGATTAATTAATACTCAGACAGTCCTTACACAGAGATTGAAATTCCTTCTGCACTGGCTCATTTCCTTATCTAATCTTGGTGACCATGGACAAGTCCATCCTGGATATGCTGCTGACCATGTTCTGTCAGTGGGCCTTCAAGGTGATGAATTGACTCAATGGGCTAATCAGATGTGTTACTCTTCAGAGACTGATCTTTAGGCCAACGTTCTTAAATTACTTTTCTCTGCAGCCAAGTTGAGGAAAAGGAGGAAAGAACTTGTTCCCTAATTTCCTGCTTGCTTTGTTCTGTGTTTAGCCTTACAAATTAGGGTAGCTTATACTGGCTTCTGCAATGCAACACTGAGATTATTCAGTGCTTGTCTAATAAAATTCTTACTATGGCTCTGAATGATTGACTGTTACATAAATGCTGGGAATTATTTTTCCTTAGTTCTTTGGGGTAGCATTGTAAGTTCCTTAAAAAATGGATTGCGCTGTCTGACTCTGAGAATGATAGACATTTGTTTCAACCTTGCATTAAGATGTATTCGTCTGCTTGGAAATTTGCTCATGAAAATTACTTTTCTTCCCTGAGCTGAAAAATCTTTGCATGCCAGAAATAAGATACATGTTATGTACTGGCTAATTTTTATGAAAGAAAATGAAGCTTGAGCTATACTGGTATTAATCCATTTCCAAAATAACTATGTATATATTAGATGCAAATACAGTTGACAAAAAGCATTCAGAAATGGGGAAGTTTTAAAACAAAGATTGGCCATGCAGGATCCTCTGGTAAATGTGCTTTGGGATACACTAACTGTCCTCTCTTCCCCCTTTTTCTACCCTGTTAGCAGATTGTGCTTACTCAGTGAGGAATAATATGCTATTAAATGATACATCCTCTGAAGTCCAGTGTTTATTTGTAAAATACTTTAACTCTCTCCCCAAACTTTACCTGACTTTCCTCTTTCCATTAAAAGAAATACTGTTGTTAAGTTGTACCATGAACATCTACAAGTCAATTCGAAGGAGAATTAGATTCCTGGATGATTTCTATAGTTTTCTACTTAGATTGCCAAATGCAGGTGCAGAAAACATTGGAGTTCATTTTGTGAATGTTTTAAATAGCTTTAAAACTAGTTGTGTAATGCTAAAATGCTCAGCATTGTATAATTCACTGACTTTCTGTTTGAAAAGTGTACTTCTTGGAAGAAAGCTTACAAAATGCTACTTCAGTTCTAGTGGCTGTATTTGCTGGGTTTCACAATGTTTTATTTGCTACTGATCTCTCTACAGTCAGGTCACTGCTAAAAGATGAGAGAGGCTATAATACATTGAAGGGGAGATGGGATTTTCACTTTTTTTTCTGATCTGAACAAACTGGCTAGTTGCACAGTCAACAGATCCCCTTTGCCTCCTCACCCATGTTTCAGAAAACAAATCTGTGGAACTTTGGGAGAATAGCAGAAGTGTCATCTGCGGTTTGAAGTCAGTTACTCATTTTTCAAACTGAGCTGCTAATGATTTTTCAAATAAAAAAAAATGTTAGAATTACTCAGTGCAAGCAGCAGCTTTTTTTCTCCCTCTTGTAAATACTCTTCAGTTAGTGCCAATTTTAAGTTGCTCAAACAGTAAAATGACCATGTAAACACAGAATATAAAGAAATTTATAATAAAATCTTGCAATAAAAGGTAGCTGTTTAAATGAATGTTTAATCAGGTCAGTCATCTCTTGGTACCCTGTATACAGCTTGTATCACAAAACACACAACATCTTATTCCTGTTGTAATAAAGGGTGGAAGTTTAACCTTCTTGCCTTCCCACACGGCTCTTTCCCTCAAAAGAACCCCATCATTGTTTGCCTTGGAGAGCCAGAAATATCAGCTGAATTTTTAAAGTATTTCCAGTTTGAGTCAACGTCTCTCCATATAAAGTTATAATCTGGGCAATAAAATTTGTCTCCATTCAAGTAGTTGAGCCAATTTTCATTACAGTCTTCCATGTATATTTTATTTTACAATAAAAGAATATTTTTAATGTTTAGATGGGTTTATTGCTGTACATTATTGTGGTGAGGAAGTGGAGGAAATGTAGAAAAACTGCAGGTAAAAGAAAGACTACTGTTTTGAATTTGGATGTTTATTTTAGAAGTGGTAAGGAAGGAGGTGAACAGTGTGCCACTGATTTGGAATAAGTGATAATTTTAGTTAAAAAGGGACCTCTGGAAGTCAGCTGAGTGAATCTACTGTTTCAAGGAAGGTAAGTCCAGTTGGTGTTTATGACCTTGTTCAGATCAGTTTTCAAAATCTGAAAAGTGGGAGACTCAACAGTCTCTTTCTCCAGCCCTGTGAACTTTTATTTATTCTTGTATGCTTAGTGAAGATTGTTTTGGTTTGTCCTAGCCCCTCTAGTGCAGTTCTAGCTGGACTCTCCAATTCATTAGCCTTTCTTTTATAGCAGCCTGGAACTGGGCGCAGTGTTCCAGATTTGGCTTCACAAGTGCTAAATAAAGGGCAATATTTACTTGACCTGACTTTGCTTTCCTAAATGAAGGCCAGTCTGTAGATAAGGGTGTATTGTTGATGTTGCTGACTGATGTTCAGCTTGCCTTCTGGAGCCACCCAGAACCTTTCCAGGAGTGCTCCCTGCCACGTTGATTCTCAGTCCATACTGATCATGGTGTGGGGTTCTTCTCTTCTGGTGTGGGACTCTGCCTTTGAACTACTGTATTTGTTGTCAAGTTAATTCTTCTAGCCTGTTGAGATCCCTCTTCATGGCAGCCCTGCCATGTTTTGTAGTGTATTGACTGTTTCCACCTTGTTTCATGTCATCCACAAACCATGATGGGGTTTGTTCTTGCTCTTTGTTCAGGTTGTTGATCAAGATGTTGGGAGTATTCACCCTATGATGAGTTCCTGAGAACATTGCTTACAGCTGGCTCTTGGTTACATTTTGAGCCGCTGCTGAGCCTGGCAGTCCAGCCGGTTGTTCTGCATCTTCTCCATGATTCCCCAGATGTAGTTAAAAACATATATTGGAGACTGCCAACATCCTTTGTTAAGTCAAAGGAAATTACATCCTCAGCTTTCTCTTTGTCCTCAAAAGGGAAAGGGACCAGGTTAATTTAGCATGATTTCCTTCTGGTCAACTTAGGCTGGCTGTTTCCAGTCACCTTTTTATCCTTTGTGTGTCTAAAAATTAGCTTCTCTGTGGATTCACCCCATAATATCCTGGGGCCTGAGGATGAGCTGATCAGCCTGTAGTTCCTCAGGTCCTTCTTGCCCATTTTGAAGATGATGGTGTTGTAAGGGACATTCTGATTGCTGTAACTTTATAAAAAGTTAATAAGAAGTAGCCTTGAGTTGACATTAGCCAGCTCCTTGGCACCTTTGGATGTGTCTTATCTGTTCCCATGGACTTGTATTTGTCCAATTTGCTAGAGTAATTCCAAAGTTGTTCCATTTTGCTACTAGGCAGAGACAACTGAGAGCCATAGAAACCCTACTAAAGACTGATGCAAGGAACATGTTCGGGAGATTTCTGCATAGCTTGTCACTAGATTGACCACTCAACACAAAGTCTTTCTTGTGTTTATTTTTTTTCCTTCCTTCCTTCCGGAATTCCTTCCTTCCTTCCTTCCGGAATTCCTTCCTTCCTCCCAACACAATCTTCCTGCTGTCCTCTGTTTTGCTGTGCAGATTGAAGTTCACCCTATTCTTGGCCTTTGTAGTTCAACTCTTTACTATCCAGGCAGTGCTTCTTTATTTATCTTTACTAATCTGTTCCTGCTCTTTGCATGCCTTGTTTTTTGCACTTAAGCTCAGTTGGGAGTTCTTAGTTCATTCAAGATGGCCTCCTGCTGTGTTTACTTATCTTGCACGTCAGGAAGGACTGTTCATGCTTCTAGGAGGTTGCCTTTTATGCTCAGCCAGCTCTTTGTCAGCGTATAAGATTGTCCAAGATCTCTCTCGGTGATGCTGTGAAAACCAGTGGGTATGGTATGAGCAGGTGTGTAGTTCGTGAGCCAAGTGATCTATTTGAAAATGTGTTCCATGCAATGGTAAAGTTGGATTTAAACAGTGACAGCTCTGGTAAGTGCTCCCTGTTAGAAAGGCATACAGCTGTACTGTTTGAGCAGACCTGTGGTAAGGGCTTCCAGTGCAGTTCTTGACCTTATTCACAATTCTTGACCTTACTCTTACCGGAGGGGACTTCGCACAACCAAACCGACTACACTGGTGCTGATCACAGCTGTGTGCAGACATGCCAATGCATGTGCTACTGAATCATAGTTAAAATCTGCACTTAGTAGAGAGCTAAAGAGATTCTGTACTGTTCTGCATTACTTCTGAGATTGTGCTCAACATCTGCTTCAGTACTTCATAGATACCTTATAGGAATCTGGAACTTGATAATGAAGGGCTGAGGAGTCTGACTTCCTTATGCTGATCAGTTCTTGATCTCCCTGCATCTATGTATTATTGTTAGCTAATGTTAAGCATGGGAGGCACCTGACATTTCCTGAAATAGTTTTTCATATGAGCCGCTAGATATGTTTTAGATAATTTTATGCTGCTGCTAGGCTGTAATACTTTTCAAACTACAGATGGAAGACTGATGTGTTAGCACTATCTTAAATTATTCAGTATAAAAATACTAATTTAAGGAAAAGAGAAGATGAGGTCTCTTGCTTATTATATTCAAGAAATATTATGGAAGTTATGTTTCTGGGATTATGTAGTGAAAAATAAATCTTAAAATATACTAGCATTGATCATCACCTGTACAGTGAATATTTGTTCTTATGTTTATAGCAGCGTATTTTCTGTATGATTTTATGTGCAGCTTGGGTCCTGGTGAATTCTTACTGTGTCCATTACTGTAATATTGAGGTGTCTCCTTAGATATAATACAGGATGAAGTAGAGATTATCTGAAAGTCTTAGACCAAACCTTGTTGTCATAACTAATGTCATGATTTGGTATACTCTAAGACAGGTGCTGTGATTGTTTGAAGAGCAGTATCTTCACACATCGGATACAGATCTGCTTAAAAAAAGAAATCTGAAGTGTAGTTGCCCTGAAAGGGAGGCTCAAGAAAAGTAATTTCAGGACTGTGTAGTTTGTAAAGGAAAGCAATTTCAGGACTGTGTAGTTTCTAAAGGAAAGCAATTTCAGGACTGTGTAGTTTCTAAAGGAAAGCAATTTCAGGACTGTGTAGTTTCTAAAGGAAAGCAATTTCAGGACAGTGTAGTTTGTAATATGTAGTGGGAACTAGAATCTAAGATTGGCTTCAGGCTAGAACTGTAACTTTAACAACTCTTTTTCTTTCTGAAGATTTCTGCCTTAATTCCTAAGTTAGATATCAAACATTACAAATGGGAAGGGTAGTGTGGGAACTGTCATGTCTTCTACTCTGCTTATTTGCCCATCTCTCCTGCATCTCAGGTTTTCTGTTAGTCCAGCCTTGTCTTCATGTAAATGAAGAATAGGAGAGGTGTGTGATTATGACAGGATGGGTAGTGTTCGAGCTGCATAGCTTCTGGTGGAAGAATTGGCTCCCTTATTTGCCAAGAGAGTGGACCTACCCGATGTGGTCAATCTAACCAGAGTGTTTAGATGCAGTAATCTGGTACCTCCTGGAAGCATCAGACTTAATGTGCATGTATTAGTGTAAAAAAAGCAGCTGGGAATGGACTGAGGCAGTTAAAACAATTCAGCTGACCCAGACCCCTTTAGAAGGGCCTCAGGAAGGAGAATGACTGTGTGCAGAGAACCTGTAGATGAGTTGTCCCAACAGCTGCATGGATTAGGTAGTGTGTGGTGGACTGGATAAACACACCCCTCAGTCTCCCTGGTGTGTGGCATCCATAGCCAGTTAGATATGAATATGTAAATTAGCTGGTCTCCTAATAGGTGTGGAACACTAGAATTTGCTGTTTTGGTCCAGATTTTGATTTTAAAGATTGGCTTCCTGTCTAATGTATTTAGTGTAAGCTGTTGAGTTGTTCACCTTTATCATTCACATTCTTTTTAATATATAATCTTCAAGTGTTTTTGATGGTGAAGAATTAGAAACTGCTCCATGGCTGACTCATATTTAGAGGGCAGCACCAACCCATCAAAGGGATGGCGTGCAGGATTAGAACTAGCCAAAGATACCTAACAGATAAATGTTCCATAAGGTTTTAAGTGAGGATCTTGACACAAATGGAAGTCAGAAACAAAGCAAAAAGATTATGACTGTGTAATTATACTAGTGTGCAAAGTATAGAGCTGTGCTGATGGAAGAATGATGCTGTGTGTTTAAAAGCTCAGAATAAAATAGACCAACTCTTTTACAGGAAAGATACTGCCCATACAGGTTGATCAGGAATAGAATAGTATAAGAACCATACATCTAGATCAGGATAGCAACATTAAAAATGATTTTATATTAATAGGAAATAGTTTTGTTTCTTTTAATTGTTCTGTGTGGTGATTATCAATGGCATTGCTTGTATGTCGATATCAAAATACTTCTAGAACTAGAGAGCTCTGGGTATTGAGTAGATGGCAAGTTGTCTGCTGTGACAAAGCATGTAGTGGTCTGATTCTGTACTTAGCTGTTTGTATGTTGAAAGTCACTTGTAGGGACACAGACATTCCACTACCTATATAGTGACTTTTAACCATGCTTATAAGGACAGATTCTGATTTAGAGTAAAGAAGGGAGGAGACCTAATTAGGAAGCATTTTGATGCAGATTTTTAAGAGTTTATTTATGGTTTTGTGAATAAATGAATAGTTGTAGGAGCTTTGGATCTGTTTTCATGTACTTTGGTCCCTTGTTGCTTTTATAAATTGGTAGGCTAAAAACGTGTCTGCTTTCATTTGTTTCCCCAAATTCCATCAGGTTTGCATTAGTTAATGTGTCTGCTAGTTTCTATGATGTAAAGAAGAACTGTATGTTGTTTTTTATCACATTTAAAATTTTTTTTTCAATATTTCCCAAAAAACCAGTCTTTTTCCTGCCTTGTGAATATGAAGACAAAAGGTGTTGATGCTTTTAGGTAATCTGTATTCAGGAGTATGTCCACATGTCCTTTTTATGCAAGTTTAGAATGATGGAATATGTTGTAAAATCCAGATAGGGTTAACTGCTATGCTCATCACAGGGAGAAAACCAGAATAGAACACAAAACAATATTCCAGTTAAAAGGGTCTTACAATGACTATTTGGTCGTACTGCCTGACCAATTCAGGGCTGACCAAAAGCATATTATTAAGGGCTTTGTCCAAATTCCTCTTATACACTGACAGGCTTGGGGCATCCACCTCCTGTAGGAAGCCTGTTCCAGTGTTTGACCACCCTTAGTAAGGACCTGCTTCCTAATGTTCAGTTTAAACCTCCCCTGTTGCAGCTCTGAACCGTTCCCACGTGTCCTATCCCTGAATACCAGGGGGAAGAGCTCAGCACCTTCCTCTCCATTGTCCCCTCCTTGGAAAGCTGTAGAGAGCTGTGGGGTCACTTCTCAGCCTCCCTTTCTCCAAATGCAACAAACCCCAAGTCCTCAGTCCTTTCTAACAGGACATTGCCTCCAGCCCTTTCATCACCTTTGTTGCCCTCCTCTGGACGCATTCTCATCCTTTACCATCATTCTTCAGCTGTGGGGCCCAGAGCAGCACACAGAGCTCAAGGTGAGGCCTCACCAAGGCTGTGCATGGGACAGTCACCTCTGTGACCAACTGGCAATGCTGAGTTTGATGCACCCCAGGAGCAGATTTGTCCTCTGGGCTGTCAGGGTGCGTTGCTGACTCCTACTGAGCCTGCTGCCAACCAGCACACACAGATCCCTTCCTGCAGGGCTGTTTGCCAGCTGTTTCTCTCCCAGTTCATGCTTGTCCCTGCATTACTCCATCCTGGGTGCAGAATCCATCATGTTATATAGACGATGATTATGTGAAGCACAAGTAGATGAATCTAGGGCATCTGGAGCTGGGATTTATGTGTCTTGAATCTGTTCTCCCTTCTTTTTTCCTGTGCTTCCCTGTTACTGCTGTTCATGACAAACATGGCTTGTGGGCTCCGCCTGTTTCTTAGAGGTGGTATTCACTTCTCTAGGCTTTTTTTGACCACTTTGTGTATTTGGATGTGTAAATGCTTGGCTCTTCTGTAGGATTTAGCCATGCTAGATCTTTACTTTGCTGAGGATCAGATAGTACATCAGGTTGCAGTACTCCAGAATTCTCTTTTGGTTTGCTGGATTCTTGCTCTATAGCTTCTTTGCCAGCTTTTGGTTCCAGTACTCCGTTAGCCTCTCCTTTTGAGAGCTGGATTTTGCTATGCAGCTATAAAACCACTTGTCCATCTAGAGCTGATGATCCAAATATCTCCATGTGGTTAAGTTTTCAAGAACTAAAGCTAGGGGCTTACCTGCTTAGGAACACAACATTGAAGAGAGATTGAAGAGCGATCTCTGCCGTGTCCTTTATTTTTCATAATACTTGTTTCTAGATGAAAGTGGGCAGTAAATTGTATGCTTGTCTTGCTACACATTTGTCAGTGCTCAGAATCATTTTCTGTTGCTTGTTCAGGATTCACTGAATGGAAGTCTTTGGAGATTCAGTACATTGTATTGTTTCTGAAATTGGGTGGATTTGACAAAACTTGGGCAGAAAATGTTACAATCAGCATGTCTTAAATCATTCAAGATACAGCGTTTGTTAATAGCTGGAGTTTAAATTGCTTGAAGTGTGAGTCTGCAGATAACCACAGTTCTAGTGATTCACCATAGAATTTTTAGCTTACATAATGAGGATTGTCTCTTTCTCTAAATACCCTTTTGACCATACTTTAGGTTATCTTACAGTTAAAGTCTTTGTGCTTGACTCCAGATCAGGTGGATGGTTTTACTCCCATGGCACAATGCCAGGAAAGTTGTCTTATTTGTACTGTGTATAACAGCGTTTTCAGTTCTTCTAGCATACAGTCCTTTGAAGCAGCATAGCAGTCAGCATACAGTAGCACAAATAAAGGCTTTGAGGAGTGTGCTGCTGAATAGAAACACTGAAAGATCTCAGAGATAAATGGAGGGCAAGGAATGCGTAATGCACAGCAGAGGTGGTAATTACTTGGCTTGGAGCTAATACCACCATCAATTTCATTGTCTGTTTGCATAGGAAAAGGTTTATAAAAGTCTCTGGAACTCTTTGGGTATATCAACACATGCACTTTATTTAAAGCAATGCCAATTTGAGCAGCAGTTTTTTTGCTTTGTCCTTCTCCACTATGCTATGAGTTGAATCCAGGAACTGTTTTGTTGGAAAAATGATTTGGCAGACATGTTTTTTTTAACTAGAATCTGTCTGTTACAGTTGTTCAGTGGAAGGGCTGACACACAATGTGAATTAGTGCTGTAGGTTGCAGGGAAAGGAGGGACTGGAGCTTGGGACTGCTGTTTAAATAAATGTATGTGTAACTATGCCCTTGGGCTCCACACCCAGGTTTTATGAGACTGGATAGAAGCTGCAATAGGGAAGTGTTTCTGTTTGTTAAATAATTAAAACTTGTGAGCAGCTGAAGTACAGATAATCTTGCTGACTAATAATTTTTTTCCTTTTTGTTGATTCATTCTTTTGGCTTAGAGTGATTGTGAGTGGATTTTTTTTGTTTCTCTTACGGGCTTTTGGTGGTTGTTTTTTGGAGGGAGGTGTGGATGTCTACCAACACTTTGAGAACTGCAACTGGAAGGAATTCCTATTGCTTAATTTAATTTCTGTGTAGGATTGGAAAAGTAGATGAGGGGAAAAATACAACCCAGTATTGCAGCCAAATCAGAGTATTCATCTTCATTTTTGCAGTTTCTTGCATTTCTAAGAACGTGTCAAGTTCATTTGTTTAGTTCTTACGTTGAAGCATCAGTGTACTGTAATTAATTGGCATTTCAGTTGTATGGATAGTTTCTTTGTATTTCCTTGAGAAATTGCATCACATGGAATGAATTATATGTGAGTGTTTTTGCTTTTACTTGAGAGCAAATTGCTGATGAAAATCTGGGAAGTGTTCTCAAGGGGGTCTGGTACCTGAAAAAGAGACTCTTGCTGTTTCTTTGATAACATTAGTTCAGGAGTTTATATGTTCCTCTTGTATTGATCTAAAGCGATGAGGATAAACAACTGCTAACTGATGACTTAGTCAAGACTCTGTGCTGTTTATGAAGCAAATAAAAGAAAATATGTCTCAATTTTTTTCACTGTGTTGTGTTTTCTTTGGTAGTAAAATATCTGTCAGCTTGTTTCCAGTTGACTTGCAACTTATTGTATCATTTGTGATGGCATGTGATTCTGCAATATATTACAGTTAAGAGAAGCATTTTGGCCTGCCAAGTCTACACGACATCTTTTTTCTTTATAGTTGGCATTTAATAATTGATTTTTTATTCTTTTTGTTTTAGCTTTAAAACTGAAGTTGTTCTGTTCTGCTAAAAAAAAAGAAAGTCAAGCATTGTGGTCTTTGTAATGATCACTATGAAATGATTGTGTTTTAAGTAGGTCAAATATGTGGACTGTATGTGTATACCTGAAAATGGTTTTGTGTTTTCTTGCAGCTAACAGAAGATGAAATTGCAACTATTTTGAAATCTACTCTTAAAGGACTTGAATACTTGCACTTTATGAGAAAAATACATAGAGATATAAAAGCTGGAAACATCCTTCTTAACACCGAGGGACATGCAAAATTAGCGGATTTTGGTGTGGCTGGCCAGTTAACAGTAAGTAACTGTGGAAAGATCATTTAAAAACGCTTTAGTGCTTCTAACCCTGTTCTTTCACCTTTGTCTTCTGCCTTAACTTTTGTGTCTGAGAAGTGTCACTGCCACTAGTGGTAGTGGAAGATCCAGCATTATTTATCACTATTTAATGTAGTGCAAGGCTATTTAGTTTTTAGTTGTTTGTTTTTATAACCCAGTGTATCAAGTGCCTAATGATCCCTTTAAATTTTAGTTTGAGGTTTATGATTATTGTCACCTCTTTGGTCTCTGTAGGCTGATGAGCTGAATCTGTTTGGTCTTAATTGGAAGTCACTACCTTTTGACCTTTGGGCCAATAATTTAACTTTTAAATATAGAATTGATAGAAAAGTAATCTGAAAATAAGCATCTCTGGTTTAATTGCATAAATAATATAATTACAGGATACAATGGCAAAACGTAATACTGTTATAGGAACTCCGTTTTGGATGGCTCCTGAAGTCATACAGGAGATCGGCTATAACTGTGTGGCAGACATCTGGTCCCTTGGTATCACTTCAATAGAAATGGCTGAAGGAAAGCCTCCATATGCTGATATTCACCCAATGAGGGTAAGTGTGTGTTGGCGTTTTTGTTTATTGTATTAAAATAAAACCCTCAAACCCACAAAACATTCAAAACAACCTAATACTGGAATCATAAAACTTCCTGTTTTTGAATAGAGATTTTAATACTAACAATTTTCACTTTATCTATTGCTTCCTCTTGACTCCAGTTGGCCTGTGTTTTAGCATGTTTCTGTAAGGTTTCAGAATGCCTTTATCTCCACTTGAGAGGGAGCTACAACAGTAAGCTCTTAATTTGCTTTGGGGTAATATGTAGAATCTGTTTGGTACTATACCTGCACTTGAAGACTTCCATCACCTGTCCTCTTTTGAAAGGCAGTTTTGAAATAAAGGTGATGTAAAGAAAAATTCAGAACTGTTCTGTGGGAGCAGTGCTAATATTAGTAACACCTGACAGCTTTTATTTATTAGTGACTCCTAAGGTCTCTTACTGAATTAGTTTATTTTTGCAAAATAAAATGTAAATAGAATTAGTCTCTTTATGAGGAGTAGCAGTTACAAAGGAATTACTTGGAGAAGTTCATGGGGAACAATGTTTATCTAGGGATAACTTGACACTGTTAGTCATGCTGTTATTATTTTGTAATGAGTTATAGAATAGCTAATCTGATTGCACTGAACATCAATAAACACTCCATTCTTAAATTGTTTAAAACCCATTTTGAATAAAGAAGGCACTTTATATTGCTGAAAGCATTTTTTTTCAAAAAAATGTTTGCAACTTGCTGCAAAAATGTCATGCCTACTAGATTATCTTATTCAGTTTTCTTTTGCTGGTGCCTCATATATCAGGATCTTAATATAAAGAAGCCACCACTATAGAAGAAAAAGGTACTGTTCATATACAACTGCTGTAAGGTGACGCACATCAGAATTCAAGTGTATTTAGTGCTATTTTTGTTTGGGGGAGTTCTTGATTTTTGGTTATGTGTGCTCTTTGGGAGGAGAGGTATTTCCTGAAATTTCATGACAATGTGCAGCTCTGTTAAAGCTAGTGAGTGATTTGCATTTAGAAACATTACATAATTTTGGAAGCAAAATTTCATTGTTTTCTTGCACCATATTTTTTTCTATGTCATTACTTATTTTAAAATTACAATTCAAACTAAAAATACTCAGGTGAAAACTGAGAACAAAGTAAGTATCTCTGAAGCTGGATTTTGATGGGAATTTAAGTTAAGATGAAATAACCTCTAAAAATACTTTGAGCAATGATTGATGACAAATTAAATACATTTGATCATGCTGGGATTTTTGGTTAGACTTCTAACAAAAATGCGTTAATTACCTCTGAGTAGCATCATTGTATGTAGTTGCACCAGCTGTTGAAAGGTGAGGACTGCATTATCAGAGAGGGTTTTTATGTGCCTGACAATAGCTGCTTATAAATCAAAGGTCACTGAGTTTGAATGCTTGTGGATCTGTTTAATTCTTGCAATCAAGTGAAAGCTATCAAAGGCCAAAGTCATTTAACACAATTCCGGATTACATACAACATATGTTCTTGTTAATAAATTACGTTATGGTTTTTAAGGGCTTGTATGTACTTAGTACTCTTTTGTGTATTTGATACCTCCAGTTTTTCTTAATTTTTATTAGTGAGTTGTTACAGTGGTTAACAAGAAATACACAGATTTAAGTTGCAATAGTTTTTCTCGTGTCATATGATATAGCTTCACAGGACTTTTGGCCATATGTAGATGCTTTGTTTTAGTTATGACACAGAATTGATACAGGCAAGCATGAAAGCTTGGGCAAATTTTCATTGCTTTTTCTAGATGTTGCTGGAGTTCTGTGGTATTTATATAAGGCACAATTTTGTTGCCTGGGAATGCACAGTAAAATTACCATGTGCACTATTTTGCTGTAGGCTGGTTGGCACTGCCACAAAGGTAGTGCACTGCCAGTAGGCCATTTCCTTGTCAACTGCATTTACAGCTTAATAGAAATATTACATGACTTCTTTAAACAAGTGTTTTGGCAGAGAGGAAATAGCAGATTCCATGCAAACAAGCATAGCTTCCTCTGCTTAACCACACTGACTACTCCAAAGAATTGTACTAGTTTCAGCTGGGAAAGAAGAAGTGGGGGGTGCAAAATGGAACTTCAGGTGGGAGGGGGAAGAAAAATCAGGTTTTTTCTGGTTAAATATTCCTGTCATAGTGAATTTGACTGCGTAAGTGTCATCCATGCTGTTTCACTTGTTTCTGCTGCAAACTTGAGTTCAACAGGAGCCATAGTTGTCACACTTGGTTTGAGGCTCAAAGGTCAAGAGCACTTGCCAGCTCAGTAGTTTTAATGCTTTATTCACCTAAGAATTATGGAGTGCCTCACATATTCAGTGTCAGAGTCCTTTTCTGCTTTTGCTAATGATGAAAAGTGAAACTTCAGTGTTTTCCTGTGGGTTTTTTTCAAAGAAGGAGTGTTTTCAGGTAGTTTTAAAGGAGGGAAAAATACAGATGTCCTCAAGGTTGCCCTAAAACATGGTGATACAGCCACTAGAAATAGGAATGAATTTGCTGGTAAAAAAATCACTCAAACCTAGGTAATTTAACTCATCTAGCAGGGCTAAAAGCAGTTTGACTGCAGTAGACTGTGCAGCAGCCAGGGTTAATGTGGTTAACAGTGTTTGCATCTGCCTTTGATTAGTCTGTTGTGATGAGCAGTTAGTAATTTATAGTGGAGCTAATTAAAGGGGACTTCATTGTGGTTCTAGAGCAAGACTCAATCTCTTCCTCTGAAGCTGCAGCAATGTTTTAACAGCTGAGTTCACCTGTTCCTATTGACTGTAGCATAAATGCTGTCCTGTAGTGATGAAATACTTGTGTCCTACCACAGACAAAACTTAGTTCAAACCATTAATATTTTGTTCAGTCACTCTGCATTTGATATCTATCCTTATTTCTAAATTCCCTGTTTTTAATCTGTAACGAGACCACAGAGAATGGACTGTTTTACTGTAGTATTTGTGATTTTGCTTTTTTGCTAAAAACTGATAACATGCTTGTTAGATATCCTCTGTCTTTGCTAATCAAGCCATGATCTCAAATTATCATGTAAGAATTGTTTTAGGTAGAACATCCTTTAAACTGCATAGTTTTCATATGATCCTTCTGCTGCTGGTATTTGGCTTTAATAACAAGGATATTAATAACACTATGCCATAAAGCTAGTCTTAAAACTTAAGCATGGCTCTTTTTGAGGGCCTTCTCTAGGCCACCCTTACTAAAATTTTTCCTTATGTTCATGCAGTGATGTGATCAGTTATTTCTGCAAGGCCGAGATTTTTATCATCAATCTAAGTGTGGGCTGCTGCTGTTAGAGACAGGCTGTCCATAGCCAGGAGTTCCTGACTTTTCTGTTAAGCAAGCACTGACATTTTTGTGGCCTCACATGGAGCTGGATAAAGGAGCTGATCTTCTGAAAAGTTAACATGATAGAAACCTAGAACTGGGCCAGAGAAGTTGTAGGAGTATGTATCGGACAGAGGAAATGGGCTGAGGGGAGTTACTGCTCTTGAGCCTTTTAGACCAACTATGGAACTGCAACGTGTGTTTTATAAAATTCCTTCTTCTTTGCAAGGTCAACAGTTACTGACAGGTTGGTGTGCTTCAAATAAATGCTGGTAGCTCTCTTACAAAAGAGAAAGGAAAAAAACCTAAAAAAAAGCCCAAACCCTTTTCTTTCATGCTTATCAGGCAGCTGCAATAATTCACGTTGTTGTGGCATGGAAGAAGCCGGTGCTAGATGTGTTTTTCAACACTTCACAGTATTGGTCTTTGTTTCTTTATAGTGAAGTTTGTTGGAAATGGACATGTGGGCATCACATGTTCTGCAGTGAATTGGAGGAAGCCAATTTGAACTGTTTCCATTTGCCTTAAGTTCAATCATGATATTTATTTTTCCATGGCACTTACCCAGATTATCCATGCCTCCTGCTTAGCCTGTGTCATTTCCACCCTGGACTAATCTGTTTGTAATAACCTTTTATTCCTGATGTATCTTATAACAAACTACAATTTCCCAGTTTTTTATTCTCAACATATTGCATTAAAACTGGAGATTGAAGTGAGAATTACTGCTCTGTAGGGCTGTAAGAAAACAGGAGATGTCATGTGGTGCATGGCAGTCAGATTGGGATCAGTTTTTCACCCATTGAGAAGACAATTTTCTGTATGCCTTTTGTGCCAGAAATTGAAGAGAGGAAAACAGAAAAACCACTTCTGTCTTTCTGTAGAGTCAGTCTTGCATTTCTTCTCTCCAACAGATGGTGTTATCTCATTGGTTTCTGTTATTTTCTTTAAGAGTTCACCTTTCTTATCTCAACATTACTGCTTTTAAATTAGCCTAGGTTTGTAAAAGTATATGGTTTTCTTATTTTAGTGCTTTTGCTTATCTTTAGAAAAGACTTTGAATTAACTTCTAAAAGTCCTTTACCTTTTAAGAACTTTCTATGAGACACTGTTAATTTGTAACTTGAGGTCTTCTTGCCTGCTGTATCAAGATAGAGTGAGCTAATATTTAAAGAGTTTAAAATATGGATATTTGATTGTACATTAATGTTCATTATTTTACTACTCTTCACAATCTTGTGGAAGAATGGCAGGGAGCTGTGATGATATAAGGTGTAGGTAGTAGGTGTTTACAGTAAGGACCTAAGACACTGATGTGATATGGCTGTGACAGCAGAGGAGTTGGAGAAGCTGTGTTTTGTTGCAGGGTTTTCAAAGACCTGTTGTAAGACCTTTGACCCTCTCTAGGCTTTAAATGGAATTTTTGTATTTGCTTTATACAGACCTAAATGCAGGCAATTAGTGCAGGGAGGTGATATTCCTCCCTGTTTCCATGCATTTTCAACACCCTTTTTCACTGGAATGAGAGTTTAGGTGGTCACAGGATAAGCTGGATCAGAAAATGGATCCATCTGAAAACTAACCAAGTAACAAGAAGTAGCTTTCAATGATATTATTAACAGGGTGCTCAAACTAGGTAGGGACAAAAATGTGTGGCTGGGACTGGTAGAAGAAACGGTTATCTGTTTTTGGGCATCAGCCAAGTTGACTTAAGGTAGTTGCAAAACCAGAGTCTCAACTGGCCATCTGTACATTTATTATGATTAAAACTTAGGAATTATTTAGGGAAACTGTAGAGCTTCTCTGAGGTTGACTCTTAAAAATGCTTGTCCTAAGGGACAAACTGACGTTTTTGTAGCTGACCTACTTGTCCTTTGGGATTTTTTTCTGGTTGGGCATATTGATAAAATTAGACAGAATTCTAGACCTTCCGTGGCTGAGTGTTCTCCCGCAAGGCCTTTCTCCTTCTCCACCTTGTTCTGTTCTTCCAGCTTTAAATGCTGTTGCTGTGATACAGCAGAACTTCATGTGGGAAACTTCCAGTCACCTTCAATTTGCATGAAGTTGAAGGCAAGTGTTGATTCATAATGGATTTGCCTCTGGTATTTAGAGCCAAAGTTTCAAGTAGGTGTTACAACTTTATTCAACAAAAAAAATAAACACTGTTAACATCAGACTGTATTTGTCTAACAGAAGGTAAGGTATGTTCTCTATATAGACTGAGGAAAAAAAAAGTCATTCTCAAAGGAATTGCTTTCTACATAAATCACCATGAGAAATACAAGTCCGTATTTTAATGGGATATGTAACATTTTTTCCTTGAGTGAGCAGTAGTAGGATATGGTTCAGACCAGTTGAACCTATACTTATGCCAGTGCTGATCTGGGTATTATATCTCTTGTAGTTTTCTTTTTTTGTTCAATAGCTTTTCTGGACTGAACTCTAAGGAAGTGTGGCTTACTTGAGGGTTTTTAACAAAACAAAGCTTCAAATTTTAATTAAATATGCTGCTAATTCAAATTAGTAAGCAACCTTTCTACCTGCTCTGATCAAAATGTGAATAATTGCTGTGTGGGGATTTCTGTATGAATTAAGAACCAAAACAGATGAGGCAATACAATAAAAAAAGTACTAAATGCTTTTTCTTTCAAGATTTATTTTACTTGTCAAAATAAATAAATTTACTTATTTATTTTAAATGAATGATCAATTTTTACAGTGTGTGAACAGACCTCTTTACCTGAACTGGTTATGGCGTGGTAGGTAATTGCTGAGGTGCAGACCAGGTCCTAACACCCTGTTCATGATTTGACTCCTTTCAACAAGGCTTCTGGAATGAGATGATAAATGTTGGGCAAATTGAAGTGTGTGATGATGTACATTTGAACTTGCATATCTGTGCATATTTCTATTTTTTGCAAGCAAATACCCGAGTCCTACCTCAATGAAATATTTGCATAGAGTTTACTAGAATCTTAATATCTAGATAATAGATCTACTGATCTCCAGGAAAATTGCTGTAACTGTAACAGAGAGTGGACTTTGTAGCTTATTTCATCAGCTATTGTTCTTTAATGGGTATATGAAAGCAAGTTTTCTATAGGTTGTTGTATGTACCTTGATGTGAAGGGACACATTTCTAAATTTGCTGGAATACAATTAAGGCAACTGTTAACTATTACAGTAACGGCATTTTTGCTGGGTAAAAAGAGTTTTTAGGTACTTGGTAACTGTGTCAGCTTGATACTACCTTACACTGTGCTTGAGTTAGTTTTAACAGTGAATTGAAAACTAAATAAGGGGCAAATTGTGGGCCTGCAGAAAAATCATTATCTGTCAAAGTTTCACTTGTGGCTCCTGGGCAAGCTGCTCATAGAGGTGCAGAGATCCTGCTCTGTAGATTTTGTTAATTCTTTTTCATTTCAAAGTGTATGTGGTTCTCCAAACGAATAGTTATGATTTATGATTTTAGTTAAAATATGTTTGGTGTTAACTTATATATGTAAGGTGATTTCAAGTGCTTCCTTCCTTAAGCTCATATTCTTTGTGGAAATGCTAGTCATGGATACATAGTACCCTTTGAACATAACATCTTTTTTAATATTTGCCTGCAGAATTAATACAGGCAGTGAATTTCAGAAGGATTTAATTTGCTTATTTGTTTGTGATCAGCTCTCTTATGGTCTTACTGTAGAGGTTAAGGGGAAAAATTCTCATGAGTGAGGAAGTCAACCCAGGGAAGTGTTCTAGGGGGTATAGTCTAGTTTCTTGTGATACAGAAATATAATTTCTTTCACTTTTTCAGTGTGCATGGCATAGAATTTTAATGAGAATTCGTATGGCACAGCTTAGTCAAAATACATAAATGGACTAAAAAGAAATGCTATATGAGTTGTCCTCAGACACTGAAGACAAGTTTAGAGGTATCTGGTTGCAAAACATATGAAATACAGCATTTTATTTATTTTCTTAAATGGCAATTAGTAGTTCATTGCTTCACTTTACCAGACTCTGACCTGTATTGAGCCCCCTAGAGAGCAGTTGTGCCAGCATGGCAGCATCCAGTTGCCAAGACTGGACAGCTTGCTGTGCAAAGGGATAGTATGCTTAACATCAGCCCATTTTATGTGAGAGATTTGTAATACCATTGTGAAAGCAAGATAAGAAAGATACCATTTGTTCACTGGCAAAACTTCAAAGATAACAAAAATTTTCTTCCTATTAGCCCAAGGAGCGTTTCAAAGAGGTTCTGCCACATGGCTTCCCAAACAAAGGGTTGACAGATCTCTCTGGCTTATTGAACACTTTATTGATATGACATTAGCATTGATTTGCTCAGCATTGATAGCACTGGATTACTTGAGGTATGTTCAGTGATTAAATTGGAGGATGACAGCATCCTATGGCTGTTCACATTAAAGCTTTTGCAAAAGTCTTCAATCTGATGTGTGTAAATGTTGTCTTCCTGTAGGTATTGCTTTTTAAAATTTATCCTCTTTTTTTTCCTTGCATCTCTGTATCTTGCTTTTCTTTTCAGTGAAGAGATGGCTTGAAAGTTCATGTAATAAAACTTGCAATATAAATAAAGTGCAATTAAAAGTTATAGAATAGTTATAGAATCTAGCATACACTTTTGACTGTGGCTTAGAGAATGCATCGTCACTCCTTCACATCACTAGAATTTTCTTTATATCACTAAAAGTTTTGGAAGTAGAATGAATGTTTATTACTGTTAAAAGCATAAATTCTTTACATTTTAAAATTATCTTGGGTTTGCTGGTGCATATGCGCGCAAAAAGGAAATGTTAATCTGTCATGTGTAATAAAGTAGCAGAAGTGGAGAATATTTGAAATTTGTACTGGAACTGGAATTTAATTTGAATTAAATGGAAAACATTTATTGCATGCTTCTAAATGAGGATTTAATTAAAATTAAGTTAGTGCATCTTTTTAGACTTAACCCTGAATAGGAAATTTGAGATGTGCTTCAGTTGATGGTTGGTTTTCCCTGACTTTGATTAATCACTTTCAAAGTAAGTGGAGGATCAGTACAGTAATTTCATAATTACACACAAGTGAGTTAACTTGAAACTTTTAACTAAAATAACTGTAAAGGGAGTTTGATCTTGGTTAGTTTCATGTAATGCTGTGCATCTTCTGTGAGTGATTCAGATTCTTGTAAGTGCTAATCTGAAAAAGGACCTATACCATGATGCTACCTATTTATTTACAAGACACTTCGGTGGGAAATGCTGGACCTGGAAAAACAATTTTTCGAAGATGTTGGAACAGTAAACAGAGGTTGAACGAAGCCATGAAATTAATGGAAATATTCTTGATGACTTGAGTGAGCACTGTCTCAAGCCCTACGCCTGTAAGTGTTGTTAAAGATTATTTGATAGAACTGTTAATGAGGGTAAAGCCTGGAATGTATTTGACACACCTAGCATGGCGTAGGTTAACAGTATCCACTGTGGCTGAGCTGGCTGCTTTCTCCTGGGAAAATGTTAAACAAGCAAACAACCCCCCACAAAAAGTTTATTCAGAAGTTTTGAATTGCTATAGATTTGCTCATTTGTGATGTTAGTAGTACTGTAGACATAGATCAGAGCACAAAACAAAACCATTGCAACTTGAAGATCTCAAGAAAATTTTATTTGAAATAGGCAGTTTGTAGTAAATCATAAAGATTCATTGTTAATGAGCTTTACAGCCATTGCTATTGAAAAAAACCTTTCCATCATTTGTACATGTCATTTGTATGCTGAATTTATTCAGTTTCTGTTTAACGTGCCCTATGGATGTGGAAAATAAGTCTGCAAGGCATTTTTGCACAGATTTAGGAGAATTAATTTTATTAGCAAATCTATAATGCCTTGCAGGATATTGTAAAATATACCACAGATTTAAAAACTTTTAAGTGAAGAGCAATATATATCAACTGCAAAGATACTTCAATTTATTTTTATTTCTCTTCTATTTCAAGTTCTAGAATTAGCACTAAATATACAAGGTTAATTTTTGTTCAGAATCTGGCAGTTAACTTCATTAAAGAGGAGGGAATCTGTATGTTGCTTTTAATTGAAATGTCTGTTTGAATATTTGTATACAACTAATGTCTTTTTAAGCCAAAAAAGAATTTGGTAAAAATTTTAAGACATTCTTGGAAACTTGAATTAATGTTTATTTATTGAAGTGAATTGTATGTTCATTTTTTTCTTAAATATGTTTACAGTCAGTATAACTAGTTGACCTGGAGGAAGTGCCTTAGAGACTTGACTGCAGTATTGCCAAATTCTTAACACATTATTACAAGTTTTAAAAGCAGAAGTATATTTACTTGGATTTCAGTTAAAGTGATATTTGATTTTTTAATATGTGGGAGAAAACCGCAGTCAAACTAGGAGGAAAATATTAAGCTTCTGTTGCTACTTACCAGAAGATTTTTATATGCTTTAAGCTTATATTGGTTGTTTACTTCATAAAGAATCTAAAAAATTGCTTGGACTGGGAGGAGGATAAAATTTGGAATGAAGAAAACTTATTAAGACTACATGTACCCTGTTTCTGTCATGGTATTATATTGCCTTAAAATGTACACTAGGTAATTTTTTAAGAGGATGATGCATTTTAATGAAGAAATTTATTTATTTAAAAGGAAGGGTTGCCAATCAGTCTAAATTTGCTTCAGTTAAAACTTGATGGTCTAAAGACAACTTATAATCCTTTTCTTGTTATAAAGTATTGTCAAATTTGTAGTAGTATCAGTTAAGTTTATGGAAACTTTGTTTTAAGGTGGCTTAAAATAGAACTAAATCTTTAATTTGTATTTGATGGCACCTGTTTTCATTTTGTTTCCCTGGCAACACCACTGGTATCAAAAATTGCCTGTAGACCACCCTGGTTTTCAAGAAGAATGAAATCAGACTGGCTCAACCTTTGATTTTGCTGACTAAATACTTAGACAACTTTAACACACAGTCAGTACTTTGCAAACTAACTCAAGTGATTTGGGTGTACAATTTGGGATTTTTTTTTTGAGATCAGAATTTTCTGTACTAATGCCAGTTTATATTGTTCTGCTGTTTTTAAAATGCATTGAGACACAGGAAATATTTTTGATACACTATGTCTGAAAAAATGTGTTTGAAAGCTATAATAACTACCTGCAATGAAGTTCAGTAAAAATTTGTAGTTTTTATACAACATGGTCTGTCTGCTTTTAAAGCTGTATGGATCCAAGGTTTTCTTCCAGATATAGGTTGTCATTATTTGCATTCCCACAGGAAACAAATAAAGGCAGCATGCGTGTTACCTCCAGATTCTTTCTTCTGTGCTTTTTTGCTGTGTCTGAGAATTCACATTATGAAAATTACATATATGGTGTTCCGAATGCCACAAATCTTAATGCATTATCAGTTGGTGTTTCAGAAACAAAAACATGGACATAATTCTTGCAAATGCTGCTTACCATTACCTACTTGCCTGAAAAACTCTGCTTTACTGACAGAAGCCTCCTCTGCAACGAGGAGCTCCTCCTCTGAGCTCTGTGCTATACTGTTGATGATTAAAAAAAGGGAAAAGTTGGTGTTCTGGTGGAGCAATTCAGATTTATAGAGATGGTTACAGGAACACTAGATAGTCTGAGAAGCTTAAGGTGTCCTACACTTTCCATTCTCCCCCAGACATTTAGAATAATTTTGGAAGATAATGAAGTAATCTGTTCCCAGAAAAAGAATACCTGTGATGGAGTTCATGGGTACCTATGGTGCAACACTTCCCAGTGTCCTGATGCTTTGACAGTAGGCTTGGCATTAGAGATGGCAGCCCACGATTTGCTCTACTGCTGCTCCCTTTCTCATGCTATGAAAATGTAAAACAGGTAGCATCAGCCAGCATAAGATTTATTGGCAAACTCACATGCATGTGTTGAAACAGTCATCTATTTCAAGCAGGGATATTCCTTAAGAAATCTAGTGATCATGAACTCTAACCTTGGGACAGAGGGCACATCTACACTGGGCAGGTATATCCAGACACAAATGAACTTTGCCCATACTGTCTCCCTTTCACTTTTCTCCAGGATTTTCTCTGGAATAACTGTGTGTGTACTGTAAATGTCTTGCTTTTTGTTTGTTTCTCTGAATAATATGACTAATTTGTGCAAGCTGCATTTTTTGATATTTAGAAGTGGCTAGCATTTGATTCTTGGTGAAAATGAGTATATGCAAGTTCCTAATTTGTAAAACATGGTTTTGTTAAACAGTCAGAATAATTAAATTATTTTGAGAAATAGGAACCAAGTTTCTTAGAACTTGATCCTTCTAGCAGTCATATGAGTTGTCATGTATCAATTGTGACTGTGGAGCAACTGATTGCATTGCCACTTTCTTGATGTGAAAATACGTGAAGTGTGAAGTAGCTGGAAGGTTCTTTCTAGACTGGAAATATTGCACCAAGCTGATGGTGGTAGAGAAGGGTCTTACTGCTGTAGGCCTGGGTGAACAGTAGGACAGGCTAAAAGCCGGGGGACATGTCTGTCTGGATGGGTGTTGAAAAGTTAGTGGGCAGCCGTGCTGTCCGAGGGCAAGAGGTGATGTGGCTCCAACTCACGAGCAGTGCACTGCCCTGATGTGCCTCAGTTCCCAAAGTACTGTACCTGGCCTGGAGCTTGTTTCCATGTTTCCTTTTCTCTGTGTGAAAGATACCTTCTGTTTCAGGCTGTAATTCATACCCTCTAATACTGAATTCATTCACTGTGCTTGGACTGAGTGTGGACACACAAGTGCATTTCACCAAGCGGCTAAAACATGTGCTACAGGATTTCTGCTGCTGACTTGTTGACTTTGTGCATGTTCAAGTTAGATTAAGGCTTAGTTCAGCATTAAGTTAGCTGAATTAAGTTAGCAAAATTTAACCTGTTAAATTTTAAAAAATTAACTTACTGCAGGAGAACAGTGTATTCTTTTGCAGTGTTTCTGTTCTAGCATTATGATTCCTAAAGCTGGTTTAGTGTTGTCTGAAAAGAGCTTTGATAAAAATCAACTAGACGAATATGCCCATAATAGAAGAGTTTGTTCTTGACCCTTTAGTAGTTTATCCTTTTCTTAGAGATGAAATCAATGGGTATAATATTCATTTTCTTAAGCCATATATGTAAGTCATATATATCTTCCAGATATTGTTTCATGCACCGAGCGTGTTCTTTTCCTACTGCTTTTTAGTAGTCTAGTCGGGATGTTACCTTGATTCCTTACCTATATCAGAAAATAAAAACTTAGTTGGCTCAGCTTTCTTTCACACCTGAAGAGAATTTTTTTTCCATAAAATGAACCTTTAATGTTAACAGAAGAAGAAGGTCTGTCCTGAACATCATAATTACATTTGTAACACATTTAATTAATGGCAGTTATCAGAAGACACATTGCGAGTAGAGGCAAACTGCCAAACCGGGCATTGACACAGGAACTTTTTTTTTTGCCTTTTGTAATGTAACTTTGATCAAAAGATGCTCTTGACACACGTTGCCAAAATAAATAATTTTCACACTCCAGAATTTCAGCAATTGACAAAAGTCTCCACCTTTATTGGTTTCCTTTGACAGTTATATTTATAAAAATAGCCTCTCAGAGTGAATTCAAAGGCAGTAAACTGGATTACTAGGGGCCAAGACATCAAATCTGGAGCTAAAAACAGGCACTGAAAATACCTTCCTTTCTGTTTAAATTGGAGAATTGTTACCTAGGCTCTGCTGCTGTAGTGTGCACACAGGGAGATTTGACTTCTGCATTATTCCCTTCTCTAGCTTTCTTTTGCTTTCATGGTAGGAATCAAAAACTCTTTCATAACTTCATGTTTGCTATGGCCAAGAAGGGCTTTAATTAAAATAATGTATTTAATTATTTATTTGTATTTCACTACTAATTTATAAACATCTGGGGAATTCTAGTATTATGTTTGTAAGAATTCTAGTAGACTTTTGACGTTGAAATGGGAGCTTTTGGTTGCTATTGAGGCTTCAGAATTTATTAACAAATTCATCTGTAAGGGAAATTTGTTTAACAGAGTAAAACATTATGTTTCTAATGCCTTTGCATTTCAGATGGTGATGGTTTAAATTATGACACCAGCCCTGTGCCTTAGGGCTTGCAATTCTGTAACTTTTTTCAGATGCATCAACTAAGCATTGCCTAATTTGTTATGAAATTGAAAGAAAAGTTGTTCAATAATTCTTACTAAGTTGTGCTGCTAACATCTGTTTCCGATAAAATACTAGTAATATGATAAGAATTGAAAGAATTGTGTGATTAGTGGTTTCAAATAACCATTCCAATGATGGTCAACCAAAGAGGGCTTTTCTTTTACTGAGAGAGTAATTTGTGTGTATGGGGTGTTAAGTCCAAATGGCAGAGAAAGCTAATGCTGGGGGGTGATATGCAAAGGTAAGGAGTGTTGGTTTTGGATACTGTTCTTTACAGAATCTCTGGCAAATTTAGGAGTTAAGTTACATGTTTTCTCTTCTTAAATTTATCATTAAGATATGTATTTATAGTTTACCTAAGGAAATTATTGAGCAGTTTCTAAAAAAATGAAGATGACTACTCATTGCAGACAGTTTAAATATGTATGCTCGGCTTTTATATTTTCAATAAGGGTTTTTAATACGTAAACAGTGGTTCTCAAAAAAAAGAAGTGTCATTTGGCAGGTAAAGGGATCTGTTCTAGAAGTGGAAGGTTTTAAATGGCCCTGTTTAGAGCCAGATGAATGATTGGCTGGTCCCCTACTATAAGTTAAAGCCAAATTTTGAAACTTAGTCTGAGTTGTTAAGGTCAGGCAAGATGTGCTTGGAAGTGTTAGGGTTTTTTTTTTCCAATTTCCACATAAATTTTCATCTCTTGCACCTCCTTTCATATCCCTGGTGCTTTGGCTAGGCAAAGGGGAACTCTCCAGCATGCAAGCAGAGAAGAGGTAAGTCAAGTCACAGGAGTGAAGCTTGGCAAAGTCTCCTTGAGAGACTGAAGTTCTGTTTCACACAGAAGGTGAGAACCCAGCCATGGCAATCCCTTCACCAGGGGAAGCTCTGCTTTCAGATTTTTCAGTAGTAGTAGTTTCACCTGTATTTTGTTGTCTCTGCACACCAGCTTCTTAAAGAGAAAAAACAGTAGCTATGGGTTCAAGGTGTGTGTGTGAGTAGCTAATGGGATGTAACTGATTTATTTTAAGAATTCACCATTCCTTACTGCTATACCTTGTGCTCATGAACCCTAGAGTTATGCTACAAATAGCCTTGCTAGGGAAATGCATTCAAATCTTGTTCAGAGACAGAGCAATAAATTTTAAAAAATTGCATGTTGAAGATGGTAAGGAGCCTCAGGATTTTCAGACAAAAATGAGCATTGTATTCTTTGTATTTTTTTCCCATGGTTACAAGCTACTTTGAGACATGTGGAAACCTGCCTCCATTGAATGAGGGTGAAGAAAACAACAAATTTTTATTGTTACTGTTTTTTTAAAATATCTGTATCTATGGAGTTAGTTCTTCGAGAGGAATATATTTGTATATATAAAATCCATAAACATATCTCAATATCTATAAAAAAACCTAGTTTTTATGTGCAGGAATATATATTTATGGATTTTTCTCTCTAAGAACTCTGTATAAATACACAGGCACACACACGCAGAGGAGTTCTTTGTTTCTATACATTTTCACATAATGCATCCTGTTACAAGTGGATGTTTTCAGTCAGGTAAAAAGTGAGTATTTGTTTAATTACATTTTAGTCTCCGAGGATCAGTCTCCTGAGAAAAAAATAAGTCAACTGAAGTTCCAGTCCCCGGGAAGCTCTTTGTTCCTTAAGCTCAATAGTGTAATATTTGTCAGGAATAGTTCCTGAGACTTCTCAGGAAAACATGGATCTGGAACAATGCTTCAAAACTTATCCTTTGAGATAGGGGACTTCCAAAGGAGGTCTTCTTTTTCACTTGGAAATCCACAGGAAATAATGATTCTTCCTATTTCATGTCAAACCTTCTCTTTAGGATTTTTATCACCTGTGTTACTTCTCCATGTGTTGGCTTCCATGAGGAACTTTTAGTTCAGTCCTGCTGTATTTGAGTGCTAGGAACCCTGTTCAGCTAGGAAGTGTTCTGGAGCATACTTGAGGTATTCAAAAGCCTTCTGGATGTAGTTCTGGGCATCTGCCTCTGAGTGGTCCTGCTTGGTCAGGAGGATTGAATAAGATGACCTCCAGAGGTCCCTTCCAATGTCAACCATTCTGTGGTGTCCCTCAGAAATTCTTGAATCTGTAATCATTTCCTTCAACCTGAACCTCTTAATAGAGTTTTCTTTATTGTTGACCTTGGATCTGAGGAGGAATGGCGGAGTTTGATTAACTTTGTGACTCTGTGCACACTTTCAAAGGGATTAGGTAATTATTTTCTAATGCTGGGAATGTAACCAGCTGATTGATACGTTTTTCAAAGTTGCATGTGTCCCTCAGCTAACACAGATGTCATTCATGCTTTATTTTTCTACTTGCTTAGGAATATTTCTTGCTTCTATAGTCTTTGCTATAAGGGAGCTTTCTAGATACTCTTATCTCAGGCTGGATAGAGGAATTTCTGTGAAGCTGTTCCAGTGGAATGAATGCATACACTGAGAGCAAGAGAGAGAGATGCAAGTTCTTCACTGTTATCAAAGGGTACCTTTCTCAGGTCTGCAAAGCCTTCGGTTGGTAGAACCATACATATGTTCTGAAGTATCCTACTATTCAAAGACTATTCAAGCAAGATGAGTCTTGAAGATGTTTTTTGGGATGCTTTTCATGTGAACTATGCAGTTTACTCAGTGAATAGTTATATTGCTGGAGGAGGCAGGAGTATGATTGCTAACATATCATTTGAGGAGAGAGGAAAGGCCATTTACATGTAACTGTATATGGCTGCTGTGTCTTGAAGAACCTTTGCTTTCAGAAATCTTTTTCCCTGTCTGCCCTGAGGTATTTTTGTATAAACTGGGGACAAGCTGCTAGGAATTAAGGGTATGATATGGCCCATTTATACAATATCAGCATTTCTAGTAACTGCTTCAACTATTGCTGTATTGTTTGCATACTTGAGTGATTGCAACAGCCACATTGCTAAACCGTAATTTTTTTCAGCAATATAGGCTATAAATTTTTGTTCCCTGAACTGTTTGTGAAGGAATGTTATTTCTGTGTGTACCTATAGTAACAGGGCTTTGCTTTCACTTTTTTTTTTTCTCTGCAGTGTCAGTCATTGTAGAGAAGATATGATACGTGCCTTTGAATGGAACATAATGCAGTAGGTTAAACCAGGCCCTAACAAAAATGTAGAAAATATGATTAGTAAGTGTTTGGACAGGACAGTAAAACACAGGCCACGGACCCAACCCCAACACTTATGAAATTTTTTAGAAGTATTCCAGGCTAAATAATGTGGGAGTCGTGAGAGATGCTTGCTATTTTTTTCATCTTCTCTCTCCAGGTTTGTTTATAACTTGGTTTAAGCAAAGGAAAATAGATGCAAGGCCAGTTCACATTGTTGCAGATCTTTTCTTTCAGTGTCTGTATATCTTTCTGGCCTCCAAAATATCTTATGCTATGAATTTTTTTCCTAAAATTATGAGTTCTTTTCTTCTATGTCCTTTATATCCTGTAGAGTGATACCATGTACATACAACTAAGCCGTTTATCTTCGTGACTTCCTGCAAGGTGTGCAATTCCTGTAGGCTGTGCAGTATTTTGAAGATGATCAAGTCTAGTGGACATCTAATTAGCTTTGGGTGCCATTAGAGTAATAAATTTTAATTAATCTGTGTTGTGTTGTGCTTCTGTTCCCTCCATCTGGTGAAATTTGTTGCAAGTGTAGCAGATCATATTGGGAGGACAAAGTCTTGAGATGATACAAGTAATAACTAACTTGTAATTCAGTGTGTTACAGAATAAACAAATAATGAGGCTACTACTTTATAATACGCATTACATTTCATTTTAGCAATTTATAATAGTGCTTGAGAGGTGGATAACTTCTGGGGGGAAAAAAAAAGATGCCAAGTCCAGACAGACTTGATTAGAAAGAATATCACTGACAGATTTGCAGTCAGGTGCACTAAGTCTAAACTGACATTTTATTTAGTAGCATAGATCTTAATTGCTGTTTTATAGCTAGTGTTTTTGTCAAAAGAAAATCAGCCCTTGATCACAACTAAGGCATTAAGAAAGACATATTGTTTATTTCATCCTTGGAGATAAGCTTGAGGGTTTTCCTACTCCTCTGGAACTAGTTTCTCTGCATTATCAGTAAAGGTTATTGTATGGCTAATTACATGGCAGTTCAGGTTGATTTGGGAATACAAATGTTATTGCAGAAATAGAAGAGGCTTATTTTTAGTGCTCGCTAAATTTAGGGTGCTATGTTTTTCTTTTTTACTGTGGTATGTTCAAATGAGCAGGCTTGAAAAGGTTAGTTAGCCACTGGGGATATTAAAAATAAAGTGGAAACTAAATTGTTTGTACTACTTAGAGAATTCAAAATGTATATTTTTAAACTAAGTAGAGAAAGAGGAAACAACAAAAACTTCGGTGGATCTGTTTGTATCTATCACCTCAGGGTGGAAAGAGGTGACTTTTAAATTAGTACATTTCAATATGAGAAATCTAGAAGGCATGCAGAAAAAAATGGAAATTTTTAGCTTCAGTTCTGTGTTTGATGTTAGTCAAAATGTAATTCAAGCAATTGTGTTCTGTAGCCACCGTATGACCTACCCAGAGGCAATCAGCCCCTGCCTTTAAAAAAAAAAAAAAAAAAGGCAATTGGCTTGTGTTTAGCTTACTAAATGTCATCTGGATTCAGTAAAATGCAAGTGACCTGCATTGAATTAGTGTAATTGTAATACAAACAGAACATCTCATAGTTTTGGTCTTCTACAGGAAAAGAGAAAGTTGGAGAGATTTTTCAGTTTGATAAATAAAACTGAAGATACAGAGTTAACTTCAGCTCACAATTCATTTTACTTTTTACTGTCTCTTAAAAAAATACATGGCATGTGAATTTTGTGTGTACATTTTCTCTTTGGAACATTTTCCCTTTTTGGAAGAATCTTCCTGAGGATGTATGTCATATCAGTTACTAAATCATGAACAATTGTTGCCAATTCCAGTTTCCTCAGACACAATGCCATTTCAGAGATACGTTTTTTTTTATTGACCTACCTCGTCTGTCCGGAATTTGGTATATTTCTTTATAACTGTCATTTGGTAGGATTGCTTTTGAATTCTGTGATGTAGTCCATATTTTTCACACCCAGTTCCAGACAGCAATACTTACACCTACCAAGCTGACACAGTGACTTGAAGAACTGAAGTATCAGTTCAGGCACTATATTTCAATTTTAACTCTGACTATGATCTTGTAGTTATATTATTCAGTTTGGTTTAAAAGGAGTGTTAATTTTTAAAAATGTAGGATTACTGTCATTGTGTAAGCAATACTGTGCTTGGTTGTACTTCCCTTTTCATTTGGACATTAAAATGTCCAGATTTTACTTTATAATGCCTCCCACTGCATCATGGCCTATGGGATAGAAAAAATAGTTTTACATTTCCTTACAGGAAAGAATGTGGCTACTACACTAATCTAACAATGGAATTTAAGGGCCTACAATATAAATGACGTTTATTTGAAACCAGGAGGGAGAAACATTAGCAAGGCTAGGACAGTAGCTCTGTTTTCTGTATGTACCTGGTAGCTGGGAAAGCAACACTGTTGAGTCTTGTATTCTCTTCGTACCTTGAGAGTCAATGAATCAGAAACAGGAGAGGCTTTCATTCTTCACTTGAAGGTAGACAGTGCTTTTAAGTGTGTAAGAACTCAATTAGTCTTTCATAGCCTTCAAAATCTGTAATTAATTAGTTGTTTTCATTATATCAGTGGGATGCTGGCATTTAATATCTGGAATTTTCTGATCTGTCAGTTTAATTTTAGTTCTTAGTTTGCACACTGCAAATGAATGGGTCGTTTTTCTTTGTGCTGGTGGTTGGCTTTTGCTGTTATTGTAAAGTGTGAAGTAGGAAGCAGCAAATGCTGTTGAAAGGCATTATTCCTTTCATGTTTCTTTTGTTAAACATGGTCATTCAGTTTCTGTACCTAGGCTGGCCAAACACGATAATCCTCTTTTTTTTCTTTAAACTTTATTTTTTAAATTAATTTTGTATGAGCACAGGGCAAATGGAGAAGTGGTGGGTGATGGTGGTGGAAAAGATCTTCGAAACACATGCCCAAATTTCAGTCATGAAGTTCTGAAACTGTGTTTGTCTAAATTTTTTTGTAGAATAAAATTACAAGTTCTGGAACTTCTTCGGTAGTTTATTGGCAAGTTTACTACAATGTAACCTGAATATTCCTTGTTAAAATTTAAACTCATTAGCTCTTCTTCTGTTCTTTGTAGGCTTTGTCCCTCTTTGAAGTGGCATTTAATATGTTTGGGACTGTTACCATATCTCTCACTATAGTCACCTCCTCTTTAGACTGAGTAATCCTAATTCATTCAGTCTTTTCTTGCAGAGTGTGTTTTTTAAATATCTTAGCATTGTAGTTACTCTGTTTCGAGCCATCCTTTGTTGGTTCAGTCTCTGAAAGTTTGATGCCTGGAACTGAACAGAAAACTGCTGCTGGAGGTCTAACATACCCCAAATAAAGGAGTACTGTCACGTATTTCTTGAATGCTTTCCTTCATTACTGCTGTCTGTGGTTATGTCAGAGATTTCACGTTTAATGTCCAGTGAGTTTGCTGCACTTTTTCTCACAAGTATAAGTTACTCACTCCCTGATTCTTCTACTAGTAAATAAAATTGCAAATGCAGTTTTTCCACTTCATGTCTCATTAAATGTTAGTATGTTTCTGGATGTAATCATTGCCTCATTTTCTCAGAAACTGCAGAAAATACTGTGGGAAGAAGAGAAAATATTCTTTTATTAAAGTAAGCTCTAATATTGGAGTTTTCTTGGAGGGAAAGTAAGTTTCATGTTCTGGGTAAAAACCTGGAACCTTCTAGGCATTATGCCTGTGAATTTTCAAGATGGGACTGAGTCAGGAGTAAAACAAACTATGGTGAAAGATGACTAAATTAATCAGAACAGTATTCCCTGGATTCTGTCATACAGTGTGCACTTTCTGAACCATTTCCTTGTTCTGTAACTGATAAGAAACTAGTTCAGTGCTGAAAAAAGAAAAAGTTTCAAGTTCATGTTCTTGATCTCATGTATTCTGTGGAGGGAGTGATAGCACAGTGATTACGTGATAGCAGGATGCTTCTGTCTCAGAGGTACCAACATTCATAAAGACATCTCTTTTGATTCCTGGCCACTTGTGTGGCTGGGAAATATCCTTTAGGTGATGAGTTGCCTAGCTCTTGAGCAAGGATCTGTCATAATGAATAATTTAGTCTGAGAGACTCTTAAATCTTGAAGTTCTCTGAGGGTTTGAATAGAATTTGCCAGTGGCCTGAAGTGGCCCCATCTCTCTGTTACGATGATTTTGATTTCCTCACAAAGAGGAGGTGTTGCTCATCACTATCAAAAGGAAATTTTCTCCTATACAGCAGTGTTTGAAAATACTTGTTTTTCCAAGTCCATGTCAAGTAAAAATTCACTTAGAAGTTTAAACCACTACAACAGATACTTTCTTCTAAACTAAAGATAGTTTAATATCTATTTATTTTTTCCTATCTCAACCCCCTTCCTCAGAAACACTTCCTCCTGTCAAATAAAAAGAAAACCTTAAAAAACCCACATACTCATACACTCTTCTTTCTCCTCCTGATGAAATGAATCTTGTTCACACTGTGCTGAAATTGAGGGTACTTTTCCAAGTAAGAATAATGGAGTAAATTTCAGCTCGTTTAGGTTTTCCTTTTGGTAAATGAAATTATTAGAAGTGCTGTCCTAGATGGTGTCTGAATACTGCAGTTCCTTTCAGCTGTTAGAAACTTCTGGTTTCTTGTAAGACTTTCTGACTTGACTGTTGTGTTTTCCAATAGTGCTTGAATTTTTTTAAGTCATTGGGATTTTAATTTTTTTTATGTCCACAAACACTGAAAGTGTACAGGCTTGTAATTATTGTGGATTTGAACTCTCAGTATAACCTTTCAATAAAATGTTAAATCCTTACACTTTTTAGTACCTATAAGGGGTTATTTGCAAATAGGTGTTTTCCTCTGAAAATTCCTATATATGTCAATTAAAATTCAAAATTGATAGCTGAGTGGGTAGTTTAAGCACAAAATCTTGAGTAGCCTGAAATTATTTTTGTTTTCACTGAATGCATTTCCTTGAAAAATTTCACTTATCTGAAACACTTGCACCCCTCACTCCAAAAAAACCCCCCAAGGAAACAACAAAAAACCCCAGTGAAACCAAAGAAGGACTAAAAAACCTTCATGAGGTTGCAGATTTTCCCATGCTTTATTTTTAATTTCTACAGACTTTGGAAATGCATTTGTTGTCTACTTTTCAAGGATCTAAGTTGAAGGAGGGAAGAATTTTGAGGAGCAGGTTGCTGACTGTGTCTTCTTTCTGTTGAAATGTCATTGACACAAATGACTTGCATCTTGCAGATGAAATGGGAGCTTGAAGGTTACATCCGTAAACTAAAAGAGCAATATTGAGTTGAATGGCAGAATTCAGAAGTATTTTGTGTTGAGGATCTGGGTTCAGGAAATGAAAAAGCCTTACTGATTTGGATAAAGAAACTGAAACTGTTCCATTTTAAAGCAGAAGATGGAAAGTTGAGACAAGATAATAGTAAAAAACTACAGGCAAAAGTAATAAAGAGTTCCCCAAACATTATTTAAATATGTTAGAAGAAAACGTGGAGAAAGATTGATAGGTCTGCTGGGAGAAGAAAGGGAGAAGGAGAAGAAAGAAACAAATGCAAGGTGGTCACTGCAGATAAACAAAGTTCTTTCTTTGCATACAGCTCCATGAAGTCATTTGTTGAGTATCTTTCAGATATCTTTGGATAGTACAAGTGATGGTTTATAAGAGTTCAAGAAGCTTTGGAAAATGAAAAAAAGAAATGGATAAACTCATAAATTAATCAACTGGCAGTAAGGCAGCATGCTGAGGTGGTAGTTCTGGGAGAAGATTGGTGGCTATAAATATTTTTGTTACTCATCTGACAAAATGGTTTGATAATGAAGAGACATATATGCAGATGGCATGATCCTTTTAGCTGAGTTAGCAGGGGGAACTTACTCTTTGTCTTGATAATTGCATAGCAGCCAGTACAATAAATTCTGTCCTTTAAATATACCAGTGGAGGATATGGTAGAAGTTTAAAGTTAGGAAATGTGATGGGGTTTAGGAATCCATTTTCTAAGTAAGAAGTTTAAAACCAATTATGAAAAACTCCAAACTGAATGAACTTGAGGCCTTGGAGCACTAACTTCTTTGAGCTGTTGTCACATAACAAATAATCCATAATATTCTTTTGAAATTTAAAGCATTTTTTTAGAATCAAAGAATATGTCAATTTGGAAGGGACCTGTAGAGTTCCCACTTTAGTAGGAAGAGTAAATTCAGAGGTGAATCTTGAGGTGCCGTTCTGTTGCGTGATGGTGCTAAAAAGGCAAGGGTTGATTCCTTTCAATAGATTAGCAAATTGTACTTACTGTTGCAAAATGTTTGAGATCAGTATCTTTATATTCTTGACCTGTTGTAATGCTGTCAGAATGTTAGGAACTTACAAGCAATAATAAATATACAGGTCAATGTAAATAGCTTATCTTTCAGTAACCCATCGTTGCTGTTAATCACGAGAATAGTCTTTCCATTATGTATCTTTTCTCTGTCTTTATTACTTTATTACTTTACATCTTAAGTGAATGATACTTTGATTTGATCATCAAAGGTCATTATTCCAGAGGGAAGCTTATATCAGTGAATGGCTGTTAAGCCACTGGTAAGAGTTGTCGTTTGTATTTTAGTTTGTTTTTTCTCCCTGTGATGTTTTATTTTATTTTTCAAGTGCTCCTAGTGTTAATGTATGTGACTTTATAATAAAGTAATTTAAATGTAATTTTTACTTTATTTAGTATTGTGTACATGGTTTAATCAGTGGCCGTTACTAAAACCTATGAAAGTGATCACAGTAGCATTGCATGTTAAATGTCACAAATATTTCCTCTTATTAAGATTAAAAATTAAATGTCAGTTATTGTTTGTCCAGAACATCTCTGAACTAAAGCTTCACTTACCCCTTCCTACCCTCTTATCCCTTAATCCTGTGTTGATAATTCTAGTAAGAATCAACTTGGACCAGACCTGTTTGTAGTTCTGCACAAAAGGTGGGAGTATAATAGGTGATCTTCATCAACGTCTGTGTTTACAAATGGGAGAAGGAAGCAGTGATTATTAGGGTGCTTCTAAAAATAAATCTAATATCTACTATGAAGCAGATTGTGAACCTACTTCATTGACTTCAAAATATGAGGTGTTGTTCAGTAACTTTATTTTTCACTGTTTGTATTGCAATATTATAGTTCTGAATTAATAAAAACAAAACAAACAAAAGCAAACCCAAAAGCTACACCAAGAAAATATGCTTGACAAAGCAAATCCAGTGTAGAACCTGCTAGTATTTCACCCTTTTCCACACTGATGTTTAATTTTCAGGCAGCTGATGAGTTGTGAACTGATGTTGATAATGAATGTTGTTTAAGTAGTCTTTTTGAAGGCTATTCAAGAAAGGAGGGAGGTTCTATGACAAGTATTACAAAGAAGAGAAAAATGTGATTCTTTGTTTCCAAAGTTATTAAAATTTTACCGTTTTTGTACTCTGAAATGTGTTACTGAGTTTAAATGTGTTTTGGTGTTCGTTTCCTAGAGTAGATTGCTAAACTGAGTAGTATAATTGTGGTTCCAAGAAACAGTGAAGTCACAAAGTGATGTCGTGTATCCTTACCCTGTTTGTAAAAAAGTTTTTCTCTGTAGGTTCTAGCAATGGAGTTTCACAGCATGAAAACTATAAAATCACCACAATATAGAAGTCTTTGTTGTCTTCTTCAGTAGCATTTATGATACTGGGTAGATTTTCTGCTTTTTATTGCAAGTAACTTCTTTCAGCTAAGTAATAGAGATAAGTTATTCAAGGAGCTAAAAGCCAAGAAGACACGGTACCTCTATCAAATTGCTGTTGATCACTTAATGTGTTTGTGGGCTGTGTGAAATACAGATATATTACCCTGACTGACAAGAAGAATGAGCTGCAAGGATTTTCTGATTAGGAATTTCCACGTGTGGTATATGAGCATCTCATTTTTCTTTTGGCGTTTCCTAATTCATCATCGTCACCATAATTACATTATCACGCCAATAAAATTGTCTGTAAAAGTACCTTCATGGAAAAAAAACCCCTGTTTTCAGCCTGGACTTAATTTAAAATACTAGGCCCTTTATGAATAATAAAAAGAAAATCCTGGGCTGACTTGTGCAGTTCTGCTCTCATTTAGGACCTGGTTCTCAGTCTGGTGTTCAGCTTAGCTGTAACTGCTGGTGATTGAGCAGGGAAGTGCTACCAGGCAGCAGGTATGGTAGAAACTGTGTTGGGTTGTCCAGTGCCCAATTCAGAAGTGGCCCCAAAAGCTGCCCTGGATGATTTTATCTTCCCCCTATCTTTTGTCATACATATATTATAATCTGCCTTGAATTCTGGTTTCATTGCAAGGTGAAGGATTTGCCTCAGACCAATGTGTGAAAGATGATTCAAATTAGAATTGGGCTCAAGGTTCAGATGGGGAAGGGCCAGTTCAGGATGAATTCGGAGTGAGCTCTATATTATAGGCAGGTTAAGACAAACACAGATTAAGCTGATCCTTCTTGCAGCTTTCGAGATTTCTTCCTTCTTTAAAGATGATTGAATGGTTAAACCTGAAGACTGAGTCATACAATCTAATTCTTTAGTTGTATATTTGATGTGTTACTCATGTAAAATTTGTCAGTTTGTTGCAGAAATGTAGGGAAATATGGAAGGTGATGTTGAGGGTGGGAGAGAGAAAAGAATTAGCCTCAGCTCAGACCCTGCCCCCTCTGTTGAACAATTTCCTCCTAACATTTGCTGCAGTTGGAACTGCCAGTTCAGCTCATGTAATTGGGTGGATAGTAGCATATATTTGGTGTTTCTTTTAAGCGACATTTGCCTAATGCTGGCTGTATGAGCACTGTCCTCAGCCCTGCTGTGAGAGCTGCAGTAAAACAAATAGCTGTGGGAAACCTCTGACAAAATTACAAGTGGAGTGGAGGCAAAAAAAACCCCTACAAGTAATAGTTTGGGAAAACACAGGGACTGGAGAAATCTAAGGTAAGATGAAAGAAGCATGCAAAAAAATAAGTATTTCCTGCTTCCATTGGCACCCAGAGTGATTGAAATAACTTAGTTTTGTTTTAAAGTAATATATAGTTATTTTAGGATAGAAATGACATTTTTTACAAGAAGTAGAAGCAAAAATGAGGAATAAGTTCCTGTCAGATAAGTGTTTTGTTTTCATTCCTGGAGATTTGGGACTAGCTTTATAATTCTCCAGTGATTGCTTCACAAGCCTCTTGAAAGGAAACAAAGTAGTTGAAAGCTAAGTCATGGACTGTTTTGAAAGAGGAAAGGAGCTTAACTTTTCTGCAGAGAAATATGCAAGCCAAAATTAGATAGTAGAGAGGGAAAACCGAACCGAAAACCAGAATTTTAGGCTGGTTAATAGAATGGAATGCTGAGAGCTGGAGGGAGAGGTATATGCTAGCAAGTGCCTGGTGTAATTACCAAGTTGGACTAAACATTTGGAATAAGTAACTTCTCTGTGTTTTCTTGTATTACAAAAATGCATCTAATTTTTCTTTTCAGCTAATATAGCTCATGTGACATAGTAGGATTTTAAAAAGCCTACTGTTTAAGCATTACACAAATATACCTATTTCTGAGGTAGGTATTTTCAATGTACAAAGTGTAGGTGTGCATTTAGGACTCCAACACTTGAATATCTCCTTTTGTGGCTTTTGTTGCCTGGCATAAAAGAATGATTCATGAATTCCCTCTTTCTTCTCACTGTCCTTTGTGAATGACAAAGAAGTGAGTTCTTTGCTGTGGTCCCTAACTGCTGTGTATTTGATGAAAATAATTGGCCAAGGCAAACATTTTTCCTAGAACTGTGGAGCTGAGTAGGACTCTGTGACTTATCTTTGCTTACCTGTGGGGAGAGAGGTCAATATTTATGATCAAACAGGAGGTACCCATTTTGACACCACATAAACAGGAGTTTGTAGTCTTCTGTTACAGCTGTGTGTTTTCAATAGCTACTGCAGAGTTAGCTGTAAAGAGTGGCTGAAGATAAGATCAAAAGTCATCAGTTCAAAGTTCAGAAGAGATCATTAATTTCAAGGACAGAAACAGCTGAATTTGTTAGCCACTGCTTTTTGCCAGAAGCACTTCACTTGTACTGACAATTAATCTTGCATCACAAGTGAAGTAGATAAGGCCAGTTACTGAGTGCCACATTTCCTATCTGAGTCCATATACTTGTTCGGCATGGCTGCCCACTAAAAATAAAAAGCTGCTGTTGTAGCATACATTTTTATTAAACAAAATGTCAAGTTTTGTAAATGTTTAAGTATTTGAATTCAAGCAAATATTCAGTGTTGAATTAATTTTTCATTAAAATGTTAGTAAACGGTTTTTACATCATTTTACATGGATTCTACTTTCCTTCAGAATATGAGAAGAATTTTCTAATGAGGGTTTGAATGAGTTCAACCAACTTTCAAGGCCAGTCAGACTTCTTTAGGAGCTACAGATAAAATCTCATTAAGTTCTCTCTGCCTTCTGCCTATGTTTCAGACACAGGCTGAAGCTTCTAGTGCTTCTAATATGTTAAAAGTGTGCAGAAACAGTTTTTTCCCCTTTTCCAAGTTTGTATTTCTGCCTACGCTTGTAGAAAAGCAAGTGAAGAACCTTTACTCCCAGTGACTTTGGAAAATGTGATTGAATTGAACCTGGGTTTAGAATAAAAGCCTACTGTTCTTGTTAATAGACCAAATTCTGAATAGTGGGTTGGTATCATGTGTAAGTCTTAAGCAATGATATTGAATGCATTTATTGAATACAAAAGTTGGAAAATTTTCATTATTTTGCAGTGATCTATCAGAGTTGTATGGCTTTTTTCCCCCTGGCTACAAGTGTGTATTTTTAATTAAGAGGAAAACCTAGAAATAATAATATAAAAATGGCATAATACATATAATCTCAAGTAGGACAATTTTTTTTTTTATATAGGATGAATATTTTTTCCTAGTTGAAAAATCTGTTTGCATATGGTTATCAACAGAAGAAATTTCTGTTATTTAGGTAAAACGGTGCATTTTCAATTTCATGTAAGTTCTCAGTACTGTAAGACTTGTTACTTGATTATTTTATTTTTCTTATCTTTTAGTTTATCTTGGGTCCTTTAGGATATGTATCTAAATCTTACTTGGGCAAGCAAGTTTTAAAGCTTGTGGTGAATTATGAGTGAAAAAGAAAATAGCAATCCGCCCAAGTTTCCTAAGCAATTCTCAAATAAAACTAAATTCACTTAAGAGAGGAGAAGGTGAGCTTGGCTGTTCATAGCAACTTTATCTGTGCGTTTAAACAATCAGTGCTGTCATTTCTACTAAGAATTTCTGAAAGAATATAATCATCTGTTCAGATTGGTGAACAGCAATAGATAAAATAAGGAGTCTCGTGCGCAATGGGGTACAGTTTAAATAGAGAAAATCTAATGGGAAGTAGTTACATTAGTAGCAGATGGATTTACTTCCTGAATCTTGATCTGAGTAGAAATCCTTGCATACTTAAAATTTGTCTTCCAGATTCTTAGCCTGATAAGTAAGGCGGATAAAGCAATTTCTTTTTTTTAACTTGGCTTTAGCTGCTGTGGTGATGTGTTTTGTTTAGAATTGCTATTGTTTGATTTTTATCTAGGCTATTTTTATGATTCCTACAAATCCCCCTCCAACCTTCCGGAAGCCAGAGCTGTGGTCTGATGAATTCACAGATTTTGTGAAGAAATGCTTAGTGAAAAATCCTGAACAAAGAGCTACAGCAACCCAGCTGCTACAGGTCAGTATTTAAGTTACTGAGGAAAAGCACATTTTATGTTTGGGTTTTTTTTTTTTTTCCCTCAAACTCAAAATGTTGTGAACATTGATAAGGGAAAATCTTATTTTAACTATTATTATGCCTTGTTTTTTTTCATTTGTGGTCTTTTCTCTGTCAGCTCCTGTATCTCTGCCCCCATTATATTTCTCTCCTTGCTGCTTCTGAAAATTCATTACTCTTTAAATAGTTTAAGGCTGGTTCTTGCTACTAAAATTGGATCCTTGCTTTGTGGTTAGAGACCGTCAGTAGATCTCAGGGTTTAGACAAGTGTTCAGTAAAAGAATTGAGCCCAGGTTACCCCTCCGTGTGGACCAGGCATGGAGAATATTCAGTCTTTCCTTCTGGTCATGTCAGATTAAGCAGGCAAGTGGCTCTGTGTCCTAGAAAGGTCTGATGCAGTTGGACAGTATAATGAGTTTGTTCTTGGGCTGGGTTCAACCAAGGGGGCACTTTTCTATGTGAGCCACAGTTGGCAGTGTGGACCTTTGGAGCAAGGCAGGGTATGCCAGGCTCTCATTTCCTATATGATTCTCCTAGATTTATTCTGTGTTGAGCAAGCAATAGCAGCTGTTAAATTTTATGTTCCAGTGAACTCCACTACAAGGAGAACAAAAATTTTGCAAAGTAGTTTTTGGTAATAGATCTGTCAAATTCATAGATCATGCTATGAATATTTAATTTTATACATTGCCGAACACCAAAATGTAGACCACAAGGTAAGTAAAAATTGAAAGTTAAAAGTGTCTGTGTGATGTATGAATCAGTACTTGAGGCCTCCAAGATTTGAAGTTTGTATACAGGCAGCTGGATAAAAGAGACTTGCATTAATGTGGGCAAGTAAGGAGAAACAAACAAAAAGCTTCAGTGTGCAGTTTCTTTCCACATGCTTACTGACCAGAAAACCAAATACTGTTTGTTCATCAGGAGTCTGTGTTGTCTTTTTCCCCAGCTGGAATTTGGAGCATATGTGATGGAGCTGGAGGTCCTGTGAATATGTTTGAGTCGAAATGAAAGAACTGCTTGTGAGGAGATGTCATGGAATGAAAAAGAGAGTAACTGAGTTAATACCTCAAGGGAGATGATAGATAATAGGTGTAGGACATGAGGCTTCATCAATTCTGTTCTTCATGGAACAGTTTTTAAATATTTAATAGTATTTTTCTGAAGTGCTTAGTTACATTTTGCCTAAATTGTACTTGCATATAATAATGCAAAAATCAGTTTTTTTCTAACAGCGGGTGTTTATTAGGCAGTAAAATGTCCAAATGGTATCATGCACATTGACTTAAATGAAGAAATGGTGTTTTAAATGACCTTGAATTAAAAATTAAACTTCTTGCTAAAAGTAGGAGTTTTTTTACTGGTTCTATGTTTCAGCATCATAGATCAAGAAATATTTGATGACATTTAAAGTAGAGGTTTGTTGAAGTAAACACCCACAGTTGCTCTGGTTAGAGGCACTAATTTATGCTCTCAATTTGTTAAGATTAGTTAAATTATGAAACTGAGTATCTGAAAAAGTTTGGTTTTCTGTGTCAGATCATTACCATTCTATTTACTACTTACTGCATGTTTCCTTTGGAAAATTATATCCTCAGTTATAAAACAGTTATTAAGTTATTACATTGCCCAAGGCTTGCAGTTATTAAAAATAGTTGAAGTAAATTTTAAGTTATGAGGCAGCTGAAAGGTACTGTGTGTTCTGTTGGTGTAGATTTTGGTTATTGTGTAATGTATGATATGTTTATCACTGAAATCTGTGGTGTTGAATAAGACTTGTAATTAAATCTGAAGCACAACTGCGTTAATGATATTACATATTTTAATGATTTTTTTTTCCCCTAGCATACATTTATTAAGAATGCTAAGCCAGTTTCAATTTTAAGGGACCTGATCACCGAAGCTATGGAGATAAAGGCAAAGCGACATGAGGAGCAGCAGAGAGAACTAGAAGAGGAAGAAGAAAATTCGGTGTGTACCCATTTTTCCTATAACCATCTATACTTTCCAGATAAGTTGTTGGTTTTCCCCTACTTCTTGTAGTTGTGTTCAAATACTTTTTTTTACCAGTTTTTTGTGTGGTTTTAAGCCTATGAATTCTGAGTATTCCACTCTTAATTATGAGTAATGCTGTATAAGCCAGCTTTCAGCACTATTCCATGAGATGTCTCAGTGAAAAGCTTTTCTAGGAAGTGGGAAAAGAAACCATGTCAACTTCAGCTATTCAGACTAACATTAAAAGCCCCCAGATTGTTTAAGGTTCTAATTTCACAGGTGGACTTCTAGACAAGTAGTTTAGTTTTTAGTTCAGGGCACTTTGCTTGGTGTTTGTTTGGGTTTTTTTGTTAAGTCTAGTGCACAGAATAGTTAGTGATGACACTCAGTAGCAGTGATTGCAGTGTGGTTTGAACCAAGGAACATGAAAATGGTGATGGCACTTCACTCTTCAGATGACATTGTCAGCATATGTTTGAGGAGAGAAGCAGGTTGTGTGGTAAGTAGGTTGCATTTAGAACTGTTTGGCAGTGTTAAGATTAAGTCTGTGTTGTTTGCATTGTTACTCTTCTCTACATAACTTATTTCAGGTTAGTCTTGTGCAGTTCAGCAGAATGTGCTTCAAAGAAGTGTATTGCCACACGTGCACTGTTTACCAGGGTCATTCAGGAAGAGCACAAAGAGAAGATGGAGACTGGAATGTTACTGCTTTGCACAAACAGAAAAGAGCAGTGCAGTAAATGCAGTTTGTCCTATAGCAAATTGTAGAATCCTTGTTACAGGATTATGTTGTGTGATGATCTATATATAGGAATACTTTTCAAGCAGATTCTGTGCAATTTTTTGTATCTCCAACAATCAGTGTGGTTGGCTGCATTTTTTTCTCTTCTAAGAGTGTGTTCTAAGAATATTGATAGCTTGTTTTTATAAAGGTGGTTTACTCCGAATTGTATTTTCTTAGTCAGTAATAAGCAGGGAAGGCTGCAATTATTTTTTTTACATTAGGAAATTTTCCTGTGTGTGACTTGACATGCAGAGTTCTTTTTTGTGACTTGACTTATTTAATAAGTTGATTTTTTAAGAGACTGATTTATTACTGACATAAAAATGTGATATCTTTACTAACTTTCTTTCATCCGTACTATTGCCTGAACTGGAGATATTAAATGCTTGGGCATTGTTGATGTCTTTTGCATTAACCCAAAATTAGGCATGACACCTAATTACTTAGTTTGAGGCTCAGATCCCATTGCCAGGCACAGTCTGTGCCGGCTAAGGATGTGGTGTACACCTCGTCACCCACTGTGTGGAAGGGTGTAACACAAGTTTGGCTCACCTCAACTGAGGCAGCATTTAGCAACTTATCATGGTTCTTGCATGGGTACAGAAGTCAGAATGTAACACTGCACTCCCCACTCTGCCACCCCCCACACTCCTTCCCTCCACACTTCCCCCCATTTAGCGTTTAGTATAAGAGAACCTCAAATCCAGGATTGAAGCAGCAATCTGTTATTTGTGTTGCCATTGTAGTAGTTTGGAATTCTGCCATGAGCTCTTGTGGTGCAGTAAGGGAACAAGTTATGAGTAAAACAGACAGCAAAAGTCAGCTTGTCGCTAAGTATAGAAGATAAGTGCCTCAAATCTGAAAGTAACAGGTGGATCTTTGTTTAACAGGGCTGAGAAAACAGAATCACATAGTGGTTGAGGTTGGCAGGTACCTGCAGAGGTCATCTTGTCCAATACCCCTACTTAAGCAGGGCCAATGAGGTTTGACTGCCTAGGTCTGCGTCCAGACAGCTTTTGAATAACTTCAAGGAAGGAAACTCCACAACCTCCCTGTGTAGCTCATGCCAATGCTCAGTCACCCGTGTGGTCCTAGAAGTATTTCCTGGTGTTCTCAGAAAACCTCATGTGTTTCATGATATGCCCATTGCCTCTGCTCCTATCACTGGGCACCACTGAAAAGAGCCTGACTTCATCCTCTTTGCACCTTCCTTTCAGATACTTGCACATACAAATGAGGTCCCCTAGGAGCTTTGTCTTCTCAAGGTTGAGCAGTCCTAGCTCTCTCAGTCTCTCCTCATGGGAGCGATGTTCCAGTCCCATGATGATCTCTGTGGCCCTTTGTTGAGCTGTCTCTGGAATGTACATGTCTCTCATACTGAGGAGCCCAGAAGTGGACCCAGCATTCCAGGTGCAGCTTTAGCAGTGTGGAGCAGATGGAAAAGATTGCTCGCCTCCCTGCACCTCCTGGCAACTTTGTCTAATGCAGTCCCTAATTTGTCCAATTAGCCACTTTTGCTAAAAGATTGGCTTGCTCTTAAAAATAAGTGTAGTTGTAGTATCTGGATATGCTAAGTCTGTTATTTTTTTACTTACACTAACAGAATTTTAGGGGCTATAATCATATACCAGTGCATGAGCATTAACAAACCCAGAACCAGAAGTCAATCTCTGCTTGAAGAAATTGTTTTTTGTGATAAGGCAGAAGGTCAGAGCAGTTAACAGCTCAACATTTGCATACCTTGCTCAATTTTTTTTTGTGATCATGATGTAGAGGAGTTTTAGAGGCCAGCCTTGCAGAGAGGTAGAGTCAGCACTGCCTACAGTAGCACAGGATGTGAGAAGAGAATAGAGGTTTGGAAACTTCACAGGTGAGTAAGGGAAGAGACAAATTTGAGGCAGAGCTGACTTCTCAGTACTGAACAGAGTGACAGAATAGGAGAAAGCCATGAAAGTGGGCCTGTGAGTGAGACTAAGTTCAGAAAAGAAAGGCAGTAGAAAAATAGAAAGAAGAGCATGACTTCAGCACAGTGGAAGACGGAAGGGGAGAAATTGGAAAATGAAGCTTTGTAGTGTTCCTTGAGTGACGGGACCACTACCTGAGACTTTAAGATGACAAGAAAAGGGTGAGAGAATCTGAGTAGAAACTTCAGCAGTTTTCAGAATGCTTTTCAGAATTTCAGAATGCTTTTATCATCCTTTGTTACATGATGCTGTGTACTCCTTTTTATTTTTTGCTGCCGATGCTGACTTCCAGACTGTAATTGGATTAACTAATATTAATAAATAATGCCAAATTATTTTTACAGGGGCTGTTAAGAGACATGCAAGAATATCTTGTAGGGGACAAGAGGATGTCCAGGTGTTTTTGCTGTAAAGTTTATGTTGAAGAATGAAACATTTTCAAAAGTTTCCCATTAAAAAAAGATCAAGTAAAAGAAGATTTTTGCACCTACTATAAAAATAATCTTGTGTATATTTTTATACTGTTGAGATTTTTTAGTTCCCTAACTTTTCACACAGTTTTATAATTCAAGAAATAATCTGTGATAAGATTTGTAGTTAGGATGAAGTATTTGACAGTTGTTAAACCTGGTGGTATTTGGTAGTAAGTGTGACTTTTGCTATCAGTAAATGCACATCCAATAATTTTGTGTTGCATGGTATGCGTTGAGTAAAAAAAGTTTGGAGACACTTAACTTTAATAGAAAAAGCAAGGGTACAAGTGATTCAAATGAAGAATTGATGGGGAGGTGAGGAGGGTTGACAAAAACAGTTTTTGGAATGACCTATGAGTATCTTTTGTGTGTCACAATGCAGAACAAATTTTGTTCTGGACTGGTTTTAATATTTGTTTGGTTATGATACAGACTTCCTATGTCTTGCAATAGTTTCAGTGCAGTATATCACCGTAAGAAATTACAGATCCATTTGAGAGAATCTTGTCCAGCTGCTGTCACCAAAGGTTCTGATCAGCCAGAAGAGCAAGCCCAGCCAAATCAGGAAACAGCAGTGTAAACTTGTACCAGTGCTTGAGGGGGGCCTACAAGAAAGCTGGAGAAGGACCTTTTCCTAGGGTATGTAGTATAGGGTGATGGCTTTTAACTGAAAGAAGGTAGATTTAGATTAGATATTAGAAGAAATTCTTTGTGGAAAGGGTTTGTAACCCTAGAACAGGTTGCCCAGAGAAGCTCTGGATGCCCCATTCCTTAAGTGGTGTAGGCTAGGTTGGATGAGACTTTGAGCAATCTGATGTAGGTGAAGGTGTCCCTGCCCGTGGTAGGGGAGTTGGACTAAATGGTCTTTAAGGTTCCTTCCAATCCAAAACATTCTGTGCTTCTTTGAAACTGTTACTATTTTCTTTTTAATTAGAGACCTTTTCTGTAAGGTGGTTCTTGAATGCATGTCGCTCATATACTGTGTAGTAGAAAACATATCACAACATGTAGGTGTAAGAGAAGCCTGAACTAAGTGGAAATTCTGATTTTAGTTTTTTAAGCATACTAGGCAGAGATTAATCAGTGGACCCACAAGTTATTAAAGGAAATGAGGATTAAAATCTAGAAGAATAAAATGAAAGCATTGGAATATCTGTGTTTGTCATGTTAGAAAAAGAAACAATCAATCCCCAACCCCCGCACTTCACTCTGAAATAATGTATAATTTGAAAGTAAACTCCAAGATTGTGTCTTGCTTTTAATTGTTTGTGGAAGTGCCAGAAAAGAGTAAACCGATTCTTTCTGCTCTTCTGTGCGCTTATTATTTTTCTTTTGGAAAGGGGAAGCAGATAATATGACTGCCAGTTTGGTATAGTTGGTATACAGTTTAGTAGTGGATCCAGTCAGCAGTCCAGCATTCAAATATGAAGATAAATAACCCTTGCACATTCCTCTTCCTTATGTATCAGTTTCACAGACCCTGTAAGAAATACAGGGCTGCTTTTATGTAGTTTACGTGACTACGTAATCCTGTAGTTCAAATGATAATACAGGTCTTGATAAGTCTGCAGTGGAGGCAACAGTCCTAGAAAGAGCGAATGACAGTCCCTGTGTTACCTCACATAGTAGTAGTGACAATATGTAATGCATATATCTCTTCTTATTTTAATACCTATAAATGTTTTAGATTGTGTACAGAATGGGAATCACTGTTCAGTAGCAAAGTAATAGCCACCTGGCACTTAAATTTTGAAAAATAACACCTCAAAAATGGATTTTTTCCAAATCATACTATTGTAAAGTCCTCACTCTTGAAATGCAAAAACAGACTCAAACTTTGAGAAATGCGTATTTAACAACATCTAAAAGCAAGAGCAAATATTGGTGTTAGTGTTAAGTAGAGTCTATTGATGTTAAAGGTCTCTCATGGGCAGTGAATTGAGTCCATATATTATTGAAAAAGAATGGTTTCAGTTAACCTGTCTGGGGCTTGAATTTATTGATCTGACCCCCCAAGAATTTCCTATGTAAATTGTGAGCAGTTCTGCTTGTTACTCACTAGTACATGATTTGAGACCCATCAAGAAGAAAGGTGTAAAATGATCTAACTGTGAAGTTTCTTATGTTAGCAAACCTGTTTTAACCCTAACAGTCACATTTGAATAAGTTTGTGTGCTTTAATACCTTCTTAAATAATATATTGTATAGTAAAGGACACTCAAAAGTGACTTGCATAACTGGAAGTGGAATGAAGTGGGTGGGTTTGGAGAAATAATCAGATGCAAAGTCTTCACAATTCTGTACTTAATTTTCAGAGTCAATTCATGTAGTTGTCCTTCAAGTGAGGAAGAGTCACATCTGTAAAAATCGATTCTTATTTTTGTCACCATCGTCTGTGAACATTTTATAGCATGAGAAGTTGTCAATTCTAATGTAAATATTTGTTGCTGTTCAAAACTTTGTATTATAGAGCTTTAAAGAAATGCCCAGGTTGAATAGTCTTCATGTCTGCATCCTTCCTGAGTGATATAATATCATTATAAATAGCGTGCCCAGAATTGATTTTATGCCTGTTATGAGAGCTGCTCATGTGATGAGAATGCCTTCTGACAAACTGACATGTTTTGATAGGTGCTGAGGTAGTTGTACAGCTTTTTTTAATTAAGCAAAAATCACAAGTGTTGTGTTCTACAGAAGGTTAATCCCAATATCAAAGTAGAAATGTTAGTTTAGGCATTATGAGACATGACCAGTCTCTCCTCGTGCATTTTTGGAAGTGTGATGTGAAGTGGATGCTGAGGCTGGGCAGTTGTATTATGGGGAATGTAAAGTAACTCGTTGCCTGGCAGCTCACAGAAAACATGTCTAAATATTTGTTTCTGTGGATCTTTAAAGGAATGAGCTAACAAGTAGCTCTCTGTATGTTTCTTTTACGTTTTAATGTCTCTATGATGTGAAAAATATTTTAAGTCTTTTAGAGTATTAAATCAAGAAATTACTACCTCAGTGATCCCTTTTTTTTCTTCAGCACTTTCTGGTTGACAACTATTAACACCAAAGCCAACTGTTGATAATCAGTTGTTTCTCTATGTAGGATCATTTATTCATTCATAAAAAAGGTTACTTGGTTAATCCTATATTAATTATGAGAAGTTGGCATCTGTATTTTGAGACTCTAAGAAATAATTGCTGTAATTAGTCCTTTTTATTTTTACAGTATTTATAGTGTTGTTGTAAATGAACTAGTGAATCAGATGAGTTATTCTGTATTTTAAATCTGATACACTGTGCTGTACTTTTCTGAAGGTTTTTATATTTGCTTGCATGCTTCCTTCATGTGTTCGCATGTATATGTTATAGCTGTATCTATATATACACACATGTAATTTTGCATAAAAGTGTTAAAACTTTCTCTTTCCCTACCTTTTTTTCTTTATGCCAGAGAACAGTTGACACATATGTTAATTAAATTAGGTTGCAGTCCTTTAAGTGTCCTGAAGTTAGAAATACAACATATTGTTAAAATCCACAGCAGTGTAGAGCCAGAAACTGGTTATAGGAAGAAAAAACATGGGGAGGTATGAGCACAGAGCAAAGCGTTGTTATCTGGTATATCAATTACCTGGAGGTACTAAACAAGCTTAAGTGCTGTTTTGTGACAGATGTCTATTGAATGGGATGGGATTTGACTGTGTGCTGAAAGTTAAGTTTTTACCTGTTTTACTGATGGGTCTAAGCTTTGTGTGCTCAGTATTAATCATATACTCAGGTTGAAGTCTGGCTTTGTACGGTAGGAGCTTTTACAAAATCCTTGTGCTTGACCAAACTGTATTATGTGTTTATGTAGCTACTACAGTGCTTTAAAAAAAGATAGCTGTGACTACAGCAACATTTTTCAAAGGTGATGATGAGGTGTTAATAGTAAATGAAATTATTTTACAGGATACTAAATTTTGCCAGCATGTAAATCTTCCTTTAATACCTTGTAGCTGAGTTGGCTGTCTTTGCTGCCCTCTAGCGTTCTTTTTACAAGCCAAACCATAGGCAGAGAGATTTTAAAGGTAACTGCTGCCATATTTGCTTCTCTGGTTTAGTTTTTTATCAGTCTTCATCCCTACTGATGCTTAAAATGCAACAGAAAAATCCATTAATCTTTATCACTGTGGCTCATTCACTTGTGTAATGATGTAGATTCAGGTATGATCTTCAAGGCCAACTTCTCTGAGAAAATTTCTTGTGTGATGAGGTTGTTTATTTTAAAAGCATATCATGAAGTCTTGTGTGTATTTTCTGCTGAAGTCTTTCTGAATTTTCTATCCTGATAATCAAACCTCTATGATTGCATTTTTATGCTTTAAGGGTTGATTTTGTTAATAACATTTTGGTAAATAATTAGTCTTATAGGATTGCACGTTATTGCTGGTACTTTACTCGTACGTTACGTTATGATGTTATTCAGAGTTTCTGTTGTCTGTTGTCAATTCTGTAGCATTTCAAGAGATTTTAGAGTTCTTGCTTGTGTGCATATTCTGTTGCTATATAGTGGTGTAACAGAAACCCCTTCCAAATACAAGTTTGGTGCTTGTAACTTGTACACAGGAGAAGAGCAGACCTTTAATTCCAGTGTTAGTTGTTTTTATTGTTTGATTCTTGGATCTGTTTTCATAAACAGTATGAGAACAAGATGCTTCAGCTTTAATACTTCTTTTTTCCTGGTTAAAATTGAGATTGTGTTTGTTTTTATTTAATCAGTGTGTTTACTTTTTTTAACAACAGATCACAAGTTCTACACCAATATTTATGAACTGTAAAGCATGAATCAGAATTTGTATGGAGGAATCACTTTCATCTCTCATGTAAATATGCACTTCCATAACTTGGATCCACTGCATATTTTTATAAAGTTACCTTTTCAGAACCAGTGTAGTCTACTGCCATATTAGCTGCATCTCATATTTGTGAGAAACAGTGGAATGACAGTTCTGGAAGCAATCTGTGTTAGCTACAAAATTAATTATTCTGGGGCATGCTCAGGCCATGAGTAAGTTTTGTATTGTTCTGTCTCACTACATAATTCCTGATATAAGGAGCCCCATTCATTACAATTGATGTGTAATTCCCTTTATGGGACTACTGTTCTTTTAGTACTAAGGTGGGCTTTTGTGATCCTTAGTCTCCTAGGTACTAAAAGATAACTGTTCTCTTTGCTGAGAGACAATACTAAGATAAAGGCTCTTGGCGCTATTACACTGGAAAATGAAATGCTATTCTTTGGACCGAGCCTGGATACTTAATTTGACTGAAGAAATAAAAGATAATTTTTTCAATGGAGCAGAAGTTACGAAAATGGTAATTTAGGACTCCATTTCATACTTGTTCATATTGTTAGCCATCACTTTTTTTCACTAACTTCTAAAATAAAAGCTTTGAGCTCCAGGAAAGCATTTGTTTAATTTCTTATTTCAGCTTAGGTAAGTTTAGGGCCATATGCACTGCAAGTGGATATTAATATTAGTCAAGCTAGTCTGTAAATCAAATATAACTATGCCTTAAACTCAGAGATTTGCCTGCCTGTATGTTAGAGATGCCAAATTTGTAGTGCTTAATAGGTGAAACATCAGCATGTTGTGAGTCAGTTTTATGTTATATTGCAGTACTGAAAGAAACACTTGTAGTTTAACTGTTCTGGCAATTTAAAAATGCGATGCAAAACTACTTTTTTTCTGAGTACCCTTTTAGAAAGAGAGTAAAATGCAATTCATAGAAAACGCTGGGGTTAGCAGTAACATTTGGTGGTAGAAAGTAAAGAAAATTAAAGTTGCCACCAGGGGGAGCAGTACCAAAATATTCTCATTTTTTTACTGGCACAGTTGCCTTGTGCTGTAGCTGTAAGCTGTCTGTATCTTTGGGAATATCACAGCCTTTTAAAGGGTAGGGTACTAAATAGAATGCAATTACCCCCCCCCCAAAAAAAAAAAATAATGCAAATTAAGAACTCAAATATTTTTTGCAAATTTTTGTCTGGAAAATGATGATTCTTTTGACATTTGGAATTTTAATTTAAATCTGTTTAAGTCTGTATCCTGGCTTCGTTATGGTATGCTATTAACCAGACTTTTTATACCAAAATTAAATCTGTTTTTGTAACTCTTAGTTGAGATGTAATAGAATAATTTTCAGGAGCTGGTATTACTGCACTCAATTCTCTGTATCTGCCTAGACCAGCCCTTGGTGAAACAGGCACTCGAGCTGTGAAGCTGCCTCGTGCTCATGTGTCTGTGTGAGAGGCAAATTGTCTGCCGTGCCAGGGAGCGAGCAGAAGGAAAAGGAAGGAGTTCAGTGAGAAACAAAGTGCCAGACCTTGCAGGGCTTTGAGTCTAGCTTCACTTTTTCTGGTCCCATTCTGTGTCTGTCCCCCTCCAGCCTCTGCTGGAGGGGGACAAGTTACAAGTCTCTTCGTAGTTAAACATTTAAAATCTGTAAAGCAATGCAAAGATTTAGGAAGAAGGGGAAATTTGTTAGTGAAGCCTGGTTTTAATGTTACATGTTATCCTGGATGTATTTAAAAGTCTTGAAGATGTGGCATTTATGGACATGGTTTAGTGGTGGATTTAGCAGTGCCAGATTAACAGTTGGATTGAGGATTTTAGGGATGTTTTCTGACCTAAACAATTCTATGATTCTATCTAGCAACAGCATTTTATTTGTAAGGGGCAAATTTAAAAAAATAAAAGGGTTATCCAATAGTCTTTCAAACTATGTGGCTACAATATTTTACAAACAGGGATAGAATTCATTTATAAAGGAACTCAAATGAAATTTTGACCTAATAGAAGAAATGGATACATGTATGGTTATAAAACTGATGAAAGTAGCATTTGTATTTAAAATATAACAAATTGACATAGATTAACTTCACAGTGATTTTTATTATTGCTTACATTTAATCAACAAATGAGAATGTCTAAATTTTTTTTTCCCTTGAGTAATAGTTTTATTCATACAGAAAATGTGTACAGTCACAGTCCATCACATTACTCCTGAAATGCTGTGATGTTGTGTGTATAATCTAAATCAGATTTTGGAAACCAGTGGGATTTCCCATTAATGTTTTCAAATATTGGTATTCCATATGAATTTCACGTTTCATTAACTGGATTGTCATTAGTGCTCTGTTTCAAATTCCTGGCCCATTACTGTTACTTATTCAAAATGCTACTGTCTGTCTCCTTGATATTATCTCCCCCACACTTCGTGGGTAAGTATGCTCAAGGACTGTTTTTATGTGTAGTATTAACAAGTCATTTACTCATGTTTGTAACAAAGATTTTAAAATGGAAGTAAACACTTGAAGTAAGTCAAGTAGATTTTTTGTTTCTGAGGGGGATTTGAAAAATTCTGTTGAAGATTGTTTAATAGCTAGATTGAGCCTGTCGTCTGGGTTCTGTATGTAATGTCAGATGCTGGGCATGATCATAAGTTAGGGGTGGTCAGCACCCTTAGTGACAGTCCCTTGCAAAACAGCAAAATCGCTTTCTGTAAATTGTGTTTGGGTTTGGAACCCAGAGAGATGAAGTGGGTCACAAAAATCACAGAGTGAATGCTAATGCAAAGTGAGTGTGTGGGCCATGTTATACTTACCCTGCCATGCATCTGTTCTTTATATGGAAGATTTTTTATTTTGTGATTTCTTTTAAAGTTTTAAGCCTGGAAGTCCAGCACTACAGCTAGGTCACATAAAGATAAAAACTAATCAGTAAGTGATTGCATCTTACCTTTGTTTTGTTTTAATGATCTGCTGTGTTCTGGCAAATGTTTCCCTGTAGGATGAAGATGAGTTGGACTCTCACACCATGGTGAAGACCAACTCAGAGAGTGCTGGTACCATGAGAGCCACCAGTACGATGAGTGAAGGTGCTCAGACAATGATTGAACACAACAGCACCATGTTGGAATCAGACCTGGGGACCATGGTAATAAACAGTGATGACGATGAAGAGGAAGATGGGACCATGAAACGTATGTTGTTAATTTGCTTTCTTCTGATAGTGTGTTTTCTTCTGCTGCATGACAACGTTGTATCAGGAAAGGCTTTTAAGTGTCAAGTTCTGTGGTTAAAACAGGGAGAGAGGGGTATTTGTGTCTCCAAGCTCTCTATAATTTATGGAGAAAAAGTTTGACTATAGTGGGGGATTCAAAGCAGAAGCCTGGTTTTGGTACTTTGCGAAGTTTCTCTAGAGGACTCTCAAATTGTCTTTCTGTGACTTGTCCCCTTTATTGCTTTTCTCTTTGTCTCCTGTCCCACGTACATTTGGACCAGTTCCTTGTAGCTAAACTGATGTGATTATGTGAGAGGCTGCTGTGGTCCTGGGAATATATCATGACTCTTTAGGGTCAGCAATCAGTAATGTATTTTGCTGCAAAATCATTTTGTAACTCATGATCACTCAGCAGATGTGTATTTTTTAAACAAATAATTATTTGGATATTTTTTGGAATTTAATTCAGCAATGGTTGATTTAAGGCAATGATTGTTTAAACCTAAGTTAAAAGTTCTAATTGACTTTGTGGCAGCATGTGAGGGGGTATGTAGCAAAGAAAAAAAGGTTATGAATGTTTTGTGTGTAAAATTATAACTTATACTGAAATATCCATAAATACACATTTTAAAAAAGAGTGAATTTACCCACTTACTTGCTGGTACGCTCATTGTTTGGTTGAAGACTATTGCAGATTGAGGTCCACGAATTTTAATAGAATTATTTGCTTGAATAGGCAGCATCAATGGATGACTCTAACTCAGGCTATAGCTGCCCGATTTCCTGAGGCACAATGTAATCTTTAACTCCAGGCAGTTATGGGGGTGTGTGGGGAGTTGTGTGCGTAATATACAGAGCTGGTATCTCAAGAGTGGAAATCAGTGCCAAATAAATAAATAAATTTGTGGAGTGTTTCATAGCAAATACAAAGCTACATTTGTGTTTGCATATAGATACCTGATGTAATTTGCTCAAGATTAGTTGGAAGTGCAAAGCAGGATTCTTTTTGTGTACAGGAAGTTGGAAGGAAAAAGGGTTTTGTAGATTTTTTTTTTTTGTTTGGCTTTTTTGTGATTTGTTTTGGGTCTTATTTTGTTTTTACTTTAGAGTTCTCAGTTGAATGATTAAAAAAAAGAAAGGGGAAAGATAATATGAAAAAATTTGGAATAAATTCTTAGGGTGGAAGTATTATGAATTAGGGTTTAGTGCAGTTTCTATGCAGCTTGACAAATCAGTCTTTATACGTAAGTTCTGTAAAAGTAGTATACCAAATTACACCACACTATCGATGTAGTTTTTATATGTGCTGAGAGGAAATACCTGTTACTGTGCCAAACAGAACAAAAGAGTGGCATTGGGTTTGCATTGCAGTCTCTTAATCTGCGTCTTATTTGTCTGCTGCGGACATTGCTTTTAAAATGTACTGTTACTTTCAATGTGTAATTGATTCCAGTAGCAATCTGTAGTTAGGGAGTTGCCTTTCTACATCTGGACATTTGGTCAGTATATGTCTTAATCCCATTTTTATTTCTTCTCAAACAAGAGTAGTCTTGGGACAGGTGAGAGGTTTCCTTCCCCTCCCTCCTCTCCCAGAGATGACTGTCTTGAGCCCTGTAACTGCAGCAAAGCAAAGCCAGCAAACTGGAGGTAGTTTGCCTTATGACAAGTGATGGTTTAATCATCCATCTGTCAGGCCACAGGTTTGGTTTCAGCACTTACATGCTAAAATTGCTTGTATTTTGCATTAGGCACCCATTATTTGCATTTTGTGCATTAAAAACTGAAATAAGTCAAGAATGGGATCTCTACAACTCTCAATAGATACAAATCATGCCCACTGTAGCTGGTCCTCTGGTTCTGTGATTATTATGCTATTGGCTGAAACAGGAGCAATAGCAAGGTTCCTAAAGAAATGTCACTAGGAAGGGATATAAAAATCCTTGCTGTCTCTGAAAGGCAGCCACAGATTTTGTGCTTCTTTGTTTTCAACAAAGACACAAGATTTTGGGGATTGGTTGCTTTTTCCAATGTACCTTTATAGGCAAAGTAAGCACTTCCTGGATGATTGTGTGATTTGATTATAATAAATCTGAATGATTTATTTATCCTAAAATTGCTCTTTGATACTGCTGAATAATAGAATATTGCAAGCAAGAAGCTTGGAGAAATAAACTTCATAAACTGTGGAAGAGGGATTTCATTTCCTTCCTAGAGACACAAAATATTTATGACAAACTTTTTATTTAATTGCTGTTGTGTTTAGTTTCATGTTTTGTTTCCTTCTGCCTTTTGTTTCCCTGCTCAAGGACAAAATAAGAAACAATAATATGTTTTTATTTATAAGTACCCATGCTTAGAGGCCTCTGGGAGCCATGACAGAAAATAACTAAAACCATATTTTTTTCACAAATAGGGAATTGTGCCCAGATAAAATTGGGATTTGGAACAAAAAGAGGCCTGTCCTCCTACCCCAACATATATTATACAGTCTAGTAATAAACAACATTTATGCTGTCTTGCTTGGTATGCCTGTGCATGCTCTGAGCAGAGACTCTGTGGTACGTACCTGGAAGCAGGAAAGAAAATGAAGAACATGGGAGAGTTGGGAGGAACTTAACTTTAGGAGGTTTAATGTGAAGCAGAGGAAAGAGTGAGAATGATGGAAATATTACTTCTTTTGTTCAGTTGCCTGGGTTTTACTTATTTTTGTGTAGAAGCTTTTTCATATGTCAGTGGAGAGACTAGTGTTCAGACCAGCTTCCTCACATTTCCCTTGTGGTTTTTCAGCATGGCTTAGTGCTAGGGCTTTCTGGTGTACCAAGAGTACTTGTGGTTGTTCTTGTTTCTGCTTTTCAGTAACATTCCCCCTCCTTCTCTTTTTTCCCTTTTAAATTTATATTTGCCATCTGCTTCAGGCTGGAAAACAAATCGTCTCTTAGTGCAGTTTGGGTTTATTCTGGGTTTCTAACTTTTGCTTCAGACTTTGGTGAAACTTCTAGATAGTTTGTGGCTGGTAATGAATATACTAATAGAAGACAACTCATGAGATGGCATTTGACAGCTAGAATGTAGAAAAGTAATTAGGCTTTTGTTTTATTACTTTTTGCCCTATTAGACATGAATGTTTTAGGTTTAGTCAGTATAATTCTTAAACACATCCTTCCTTCTAATCTAACATAAGAATATTGTCTTTGGGACAGAAGGTTTCCTTCCCTGTCCTCCCCACCCACCACAGATGTCCGTCTTGAGCAGCGTAACTCCAACAAAGTTGGCAAACTGGAGGTAGCCTGAGGCAAGTGATGTTTTAATCATTCAGCTGTCAGGCAAAAGGTTTGGTTCCGGTACTTACTTGCTCAACTTTCTGGTCTTGCTGTATAATGGTATTTTTGATTACAGTGGGACATGCACCAGCCATGCTGTAGAACCCACATGTTGATAGAAGAATTAATGAGTTGGCTTATTCATTACTTTTTAGTGATTCCAGCATCCAGGCTAAGGGATTGTTTGATACTGTAAGTCAGTCTCCTCTGTGATATGAGGTGTGTGCTTGGATAGCTCTAGAGTGGTGCTTCAAAACTCTTAGAAAGGCCTAAATCCTACAGCTGTTTTTTCAGCTGAAAAGCAAAAACTTGTGCGATGTGTTTTATAACAACTTATGACCTAAATCCAGTAGGAATTTCATAAGGAAACTTAATGATGGGCTGGTTTCAGTGGTGCTGTAGCCTGGGTATTGGTACTTTACAGATGTAGTTTGGGTCAAGCATGTTTACTGTGCCCCCAATAAGATGGTTTGCTTGGTGCCATATATAGGTGTACTGGTGCTTTACTCCTGTATATGTATGTATAAAGAGGTGATGTTTACAGGTCTGTGTTGGTTCTCAAGCCATTTTGTGTGATTGTTAATAAAGTTGTTAATTTATGTCACTACTAGTAGTATATTTTAAAAATGGGGATTTTTAAAAAAAATAATGTTGTTGGCAAAATTCTGCCTTTGAAAGCTGTTGTAAAATGCTAGTTTAATGTGGATTGTCTGTGTTTTGCTAAAAACAGAAATAAAGTGTAGTTCGGCTGGAATGGACTAATGGGAAATGTTGGAACAATACTCTCAGGCACATGGTGTGATTCTTGGGGTGTCCTATACAGGGCCAGGAGTGGACTTGATGGTCCTGATGGTCCTTTCCAACTCAGCGTATTCCATGACTATAATAGTATCATTGAATACTTTTTTCCAGAAAGTGGGGAAAAAAAAAAAAAAAATTATTAAACCAGTTGTACAAGTCTTATTGTCAAGAAGCAGAACAATGTTTTGTGCTGGAAACTTCTCCCTATTAAAATTGTAACTTGGGTTCATAGCCCTTCAAAAAGTCTCTGAAAGCTTCAGCTAGTTGAAAATGATGTGGATTTTCCATTTAAATGCCTGTTGCAATTATTTATGGTAAATAGTGTGTCGTACAGCAAACAAAAGATCGAATGAGGCGTCAAACTGATTGAACACTTGAGTGTGTAAATCTCTGTGACACAGACTGTGAACTCAGTAACCACTTTGTTACATCCCTCAATTGTCAAGCATTTCTTAGATCTGTCCTGTGGTAGGCTCCCAGCTACTCTGGGAGTAACTGGTGATACAGTTTCTACTGCTGCTTCCTTGTGGTTCCCAGTGGCCTGACCTCTAATTCTCTGTGGTGGTTGCTTAATAGGCTTGTGTTAGTAGCACAACTTTCCCACTCATAAAATACAGTGACAATTCCTGCTTAAAAGATGACTGAAGGAGGTGGCTGTGGCAGCTTTTTACGTGGTAGTTCACTGTTAGATGCATTTGCCTGGAGACTGAGGTCAAAATTCTAGGCTTCTGTCTTCCATGTCTCAGAATTACTGCCACTGTGTTGTAGGGCACCTTGTGGGGGGAGAGAGTAGTGGTAGGAATATATGGAATACAAAGCCTAGATAGGATGTGATGTTGTATAAGCTCTGGCAGCCTTTGCAGTAGGGATGAGAGCACAGGTAGATACAGGTCGAAAGAAGGCTGAAAGCTGATTGCTTTACAGCTTCTGAATCTAATAGTGACAAAGCAGTGTATTTTGAGGGAATAAAAATACTGACAGGATGTTCACAGAAGCACTGCAGACAGGAGAGCCAGATCCCTAACTGCCTCCCAAGCAGCTGAAAATGTTCCTCAGTTGAGTGGTAGATGGAGATCCACAGAATGTGGAAGGTTGTGGCTTTTGTCAAAAGGAAGAAAGCTTTCCTCTGTAGATAACGCAGCTGCAGAAGAGGTCCAGTGTTCTGGTAGTAATAGACTGAGAGAACAACTTACAGACGTTCCACGAGAAATTGTAAACCCTCCACTCCAAAATGCCAAACAAACAAAATACCAGCATCCCTACCTTCCCAGGAAGTTGCAGTGGGAGTCTCCCTTCTGTAGGAGATGGTAACACTCATCTGCTGACCTTACTTGTTAAATAACAGCAGAACTTTTAAACTGGTTTAAAATCAATTTGATATTAATATAATACTTTTCTGTTTAAATGCTTCACTACAAAATGATTTTTCATGGTAGATGACATCAGTTAAATTTTACCAAAATATGCATTAGAATGGAGTATGCACTCCTCCTTATTTTGAAATGTGTGTTGAGAATGGTTTATTTTATTTGTGATATGTTTTCGAAACAGTGTCATACAGTTGGTGTTACATCGTTGCCTCATTCATGATTTTTGGCATACTTTTTTTGGAAGAAACTTGCTTACATAACTGTTTGGGGACATCCCTATTGGCTGTGTTCCTGTCAGGGGTATTGCTGGGGTAGAATGTGTTTTCAGCATCAGCATCTCTGTGTTCTGTGGCTTGCCAGCAATTTCTGACTGTTGTTTTATTAAGGCTTTTTTTCCAAAGCCATCTTTGCAGTAGGCGAGTGTAGGGATGATAGGGGACAAATATTCTTAAATATTGAAAGTGTGGAAAACATTTTTAAACATGATCATTGCTCATTGATAAGCAAATAATTAGGAGAACTGGAAAATCCAAATCCTTCTAGAATGGAACAGTCTATTGCATTATAGGTGTTTCAGTGCAAGTGTGGAGTAATACTGTGCTGTAGATTTTTTGTGGCAAATGTAACTTACTGAGTAGATGAGTGAATTAATTGTCCTTAAGGGAATCTTTATGTATTATACTTCTAATTTTCTTGGTTCTTGAAAGATGGTTGAGAAAATAACATTACTCTGTTGTTCATGAAAGTTAGAAAAAGTACTTTCAGACCAAAATGATCTTAGTTCAAAAAAAAAAATAAAAGGTGCAGCCTTTATCAATTTGCTCTGACATAAAGAGCCCCAGTGTTTTATAAAGTAAATACAAAAGAGATAGGAGCTTTCACATGGCCTTTAAACTGATGTCAACCCATTCCTATCAAACACTAACTGAACCAGTATAGCTCGCTGGTTCCTCTGTCCGGCCCGGCGTTAATCAGACAGATTCCAGCTGGCTGTATTTCCAGGAGTGCCCCTGTCCCCAGGGCACTCTGGCAGTGTCTTCTAGACACTTAGCCAGAGAAACTGCAGCCTGCCTTGGTGGTGCAGGGACTGAGCTGGGTTTAGCTATCAGCTGAAGAGAGTAACGAGAGGGCCCTTGGTGTGACTTTAATTCTGAGTGGCTTTATTGCAGGATGCTCCACACAGAGGGGAGGCAGGAATCCAAGAGGGCGAGGTGCCCTCAGACACAGACTTAAGAATAATCTCATACAACCAATCACCAGGGGGTCTGGGGGAGGATAGGGAAGGTCCAGGGTTACTTGGTCCTACGGGATGGGGAAGGGAAGGGGCCCAGGAGATAACATGGGATAGTACAAAGGCTCTTGGGGGGAGGGAGGAGATGATGGACACCAGGGGTGGCTACTCTGGTTTGTCCTGGGTTAAACCATGGTCACTCCACTTTCCAGGGGGTACCCAGCCCCTTCGGACTTTCTCCACCAGTGATCTTTCTCTTTTTCTAAGTCATCTCCCCCTGGGGTCTCCAAGGACACATCCACAGCAGCTACAAACCTGTTAGGTTAGCTAGAGATAGAAATGGTGTCTCTTTTTTCATTTATTTATTTATAAAACTAAAACTAAACCTTAAAAATAAATTTGTAAATAAATCCTTTGACATTTTTACTTTGGAAGAAGAAACAACAAAAAAAAAAAAGTTGAAATGCCTCTGGTCCCATCATTTTGCAGTCATATTTCTGGCTTTGCATGTGAGTTTTTATATTTGCAGTGAAGGTAAGCAGCTCTTGTTCTTTCAATTGGGTTAACTGACTGTATGCTCAATTGAAATCAGGAGTGAGTTCTAAATTCTTATTTAGCAAAACAAATAAAAGAAGTTCTCAAAGAAAAAAATAAATGTTCTGTGCTTACCTTGGAGTAATTTCAGTCCTGTTGACCCAATTCCCATAATATGCATTTGGTAGCAAGGAATTCAGGGGGGTTGGTTTGTTTTACGTATGTAGGTAGTCTTCTATTGCATGTATAAGAAAGATATTTATAAATAGTTTTAAAACTTGCGAGCAGTGCTTGGAAAATCTTTAGTGTTGCCTGATACGTGAGAGGATAGAGACTGCCTTACCTGTAATGGGCCAACATTTTGGTACTTAGAGTTTTGAGCGGAGACACTGGTAATCTTTTTGTTTATAACTGTGTCTCAGGGATGAAACTTAAGTACAGCCATCTCAGCAGAAGAAAAAATTGGTTGTGAAAGGCCAGCAATGTGGTGTCCTATCTTTTTGGTACAAACAGTTTCAGGGGTTTTGGGCAGTGATCACCAAGTAATGAACAGTTTGTACTAAGAAAGTGCATTGTATTTCTGTTTTTAATTCTACCTCCTTCATACTGCTGTCTTCTCTTGGATCTGTTTTCTAAATGTGTGTTTTTCTAAAGTTTAGATTCTTCCATTTTTCTTCCGCTCTACTCAGCTCTCATGAGACCCCACCTGTAATGCTGTGTTCACCCCTAGGATCCCCAAATCAATGATGTGGAGTGAATCCAGGGGAGGACCAAATGATCAGAGGGGTGGAGCACCTTTGATATGAAAACTGGCTGAGACAGTTGGGGTTGTTCAGCCTGGAGAAGAGAATGTTCCAGGGAGACCTTGTAGGATCTTGCAGTACCTAAAGGGGAGCCTGCAGGAGAGCTGGAGGGGGATTTCTGACAGTGGCCTGTAGTGATGGGGCAAGGTGTAATGGCTTTAAATGGAAAGAGAGCAGTTTTGAAGTAGGTATTGGGAAGAAATTATTTATTACGAGAGTGTTAAAATACTGGAACAGGTTGCCCAGAGAAGCTGTGGATTCCCCATCCCTTGAAGTGTTCAAGGCCAGGTTGGATGAGACTTTGAGAAACTTGGTCTAGTGGAAGGTGTCCCTGCCCATGGAAGGGGAGTTTGAATTAGATGGTTTTTAAAGGTCTTTTCCAACTCAACCCATTCTATGACTGTGATTTTTGCTCTTTAGTGCTCTTTTCTGTAGTTGTTTGGCATCCCTGCTGTTTACTTCTCATCCCTTCCTCGGTCCCAGATTGAAGAGATCAAGAAACCTCCTTCAAGTGATCTTGAGTTTAGTGGGGGCAAATTTGGGAGATTCTGGAGAAGAGATGTCTGCTGTCTGGTCAGTTAAATTCAACCTGGAGTTTAGTTCACTGAATTGCTAGGTCATGGTTGTTAGTAATTAAAAGGTGGTGAATAGAGATAACTGTGATCTGTGATTAGAAAAAAATATATGAAAAAAAAGGTGGCAAAAACTGAGAGAAAAATCAGCTAAAAATGTGAGGAAAAGAAGGTGTATATGAAAGTAGCAGATTGGTTGAAGGAAGCATTGTGGAGTTGAAGGAAAGCAGCTGAAGTCAAATTCACTAAAGCTTAGAACATGACAGTAGAAGGACACATTAAAAAATGCCAGAAGAAATCTTACTAGAATGGAAACATTTAGGAAAAGCAGAAAGAAAAGAAGCAATAAATCAACATGCAGTCTTTGCTTCTATCAAGAATAGTGTGGCAGGCAGGTCCAGGGCAGTGATTATCCCGCTCTGCTGAGCCCTGGGGAGGCCGCACCTTGAATCCTGTGATCAGTTTTGTGCCCTTCACTACAAGAAGGACATTGAGTTGCTGGAGCGTGTCCAGAGAAGGGCAGCGGAGCTGGTGAAGGGTCTGGAGCACAAGTCCTGTAAGGAGCTGGGTTTGTTTAGCCTGGAGAAGAGTAGGCTCAAGGGTGATCTTATTGCTCTCCACAATTTCCTGAAAGGAGGCTGTAGCCAGGTGGGGGTTTTTCTCTTCTGCCATGTCTCAAGTGAAAGGATGAGAGAAAATGGCCTTAAGTTTTGCCAAGGGAGGTACAGATTAGATATTTGAATTTTTTTTTCACAGTAAAAGTGAGTGAGTGTTGGAATGGGCTGCCAAGGGAGGTGTTGGGGGCAACATCTCTGGAATGTCTGAAAGTGTCAAGAAGTGTCTGGATGTGTCAGTTGGGATATGGTTGTGGTGATTATGGTGTTTCTAGGTCAGTGGTTGGACTAGATGATCTTGAATGTCTCTTCCAGCCTTGATGATTCTGTGAAAAGATGGCAGTACAAAAATAAACAGTAATGAAAAAATAGGCTGCTGTTGATCATGCAGCAAAATTACAGTGAAGTAAGAAATCTTCAGACAAAGGGGATAGGAAGAGATGATGAAATAAAAGGTGAAAGAGGGAGGAAAAAACCCACTTAGTGAATGAATAAAAACAAGTGTAAAACCAGAGAAGATTAGCAAGTCCTAATGTTAAACACAAGTTCAAAAGATATTTTCAGTTTTCACTTGTTAAAACAAGTATGTAAAATAAAAATTCCTATTACTTTGTTATGCTTGGAATTTAAATGTATAGTTTTGTCTGGTTTTTGGTGTTAGGTTTTTTCCCCCATCGTAGTCAATCTCTCGTCCTGTTTCATATTCTATTTGTGGAAATGTGTTTCATATATCTTCATGTCGAATGTGTTACACTTCCAGCAAGTACGTTTCATGTGTCAGTGCTATGCAGAATATGGTCTCTGAGGTGACATTTATGTTTATTTATTGTGCTACTTAGTAATGAATTAGCTTTGAAATCCCACAGATGTAAACAAATTTCAGTCATTTAGGACTGAAGATTTTTTTTTTACTTTTAGTTTTGTGAAAAGGATAAAAGAGCAGGAGTTCATGCTGATCTTGATCAGCTTCATGAAACTTTTGCAGTGGTTAGGTGATGACAGAAATCCCCCAGGGATTCCACACTATGGAGACAGGGTGCTTTGCAACCATCTGTAGAGGGTGGTCCTGTAATTTTCTGGGATTCTTCATTGGTAATGAATTAAGCAGCATCTAGACACAATTTGTGTAGTTATATTTTGCAAGTTCTTTTTCTAAATAATTATTAAATCTCACGTTTAGTGAAACTGTTCCTTTCCTACAAGTGCCTGTGGACCAGGCCTTGAAGTTGGGGGCATTCAACACCCAAAGGGATGCTTAGCACCTCATGTTATTCAGTCTCTATAACAACATCTTGATATTGCATGAAGTAACTACTAATATTATTTGTGTGTGCAACTCTGAAATGTCTTGAACTTTTCTCCACGTTGTATCTTGCTACAAAAATATCATACTTTGACTATGAGCTTTTATGCCAGAGATCCTCAGGGGACAAACAGAGGCTTGCATCACATACAGATGGCTGTATTGGTTTCTGCAAACCCCAGGAAAATTAATTAGTGAAGTTTAGTTTATAGTGCATTAATTCTTTAATCTTTGAATAGTTTTTTACCTTTTTTTTTTTTCTGTTTTCATTCAACTAAGGAAATGCTACTTCACCGCAAGTTCAAAGACCTTCTTTCATGGACTACTTTGATAAACAAGATTCCAAGAATAAAAGCCCTGAAAACTGTAATCAGAACATGCATGAACCTTACCACATATCCAAAAACGTTTTCCCTGATAACTGGAAAGTCCCTCAAGATGGAGACTTTGATTTCGTAAGTACTTTTGTATTGTTTAATCTCTTGCATGCAGTTAATTTTATATGTGCCAAAAACAGTAAATCTGTTTCTATAACTATATTAATACAAGTAAAATAAGTAAACTTTCAAGAATTCTGTCCAAATATCTCATCTTTGTGCCTCATCCTGGTTGTTGGAATAAGTACACCCGATTAACACAGGACCTTTTAAATGAGGAGTGGTGTGTGACATTACACTACTTTGTAATTACTCTTTTTTAAAATGGTTTTGGTTCCTTAAAATTTACGTGCTACAAAACAACTTTAAAATTTGACCCAATTCTATTAAAAAAAATGCTACAGACATGCAATATTGCTCTCATGTTTGCTGTGTATCTCAGTAGAATGATAAGCATTTTAAACTGGATTGGAGTAATATAATCAATCTCCTTGGAGATGTTTAAGATCACCTACTGTTTAGCATAAGTCATCTTCTATTACAATAGCACATGTATCTTTACATAGAATTATTCTACCTAAGACAAGTTCATCTATTTTAGGGTGGAGTTTTTACCCTCCAAAATATGTGTAGTTTATTTCATTTTGCCTATGTTGCCAATCGTAACAGGGTCAAAAATAAAATGTTTCTAAATTATAGATTGCACTTAAAATGAAATATATCATTACTGATTAAAGACTTGTAAGTAATTACACCTGGTTTTCACCTTTGCTAATTTTTTAACGTGTTTCAGTGAAATCTTTGTTTAGCTGTTGTGGATGAAATGTTCTTAACTACAGTGCAGTAGCTAAATATGATCACATGGTTCCTTTCTGAAGCACACTTGAGATTTGAAGAGAAATGTTGTGTTTAATTTTAGGTGACAGCTGTAGGTGTGGAATTTTCTTTCCAATTTTCACTTACTGCATTTCTACTTAAAGCCAGCTCTTAAATTTAAGCTACTGAGGTAAAGGCAGTTAAATAGCATAATACAAGCTGTTGCTGCTGTAGAGTTTTGATTTAGTTGGATTTTGGTCTGGGTGGAGTTTTTTTAGGCTTTTTTTTTCTGTCGAATGCAGTAAACATCATCCTGATGGTTGACTAACAGAATAGTTAATGGCACTAATCATTGGAAAATAACTGGCCATTGTTTCCGTGGGGTTATTATAGTGACAATGAAACTGCCTTTAGAACAATTTAAAATTCATCCTATCTTTTCCATTACTTGTGAAGAAATGCAGGCAAAAATTACTCTCTTCATGAATGTTAAGATGCTGATTCTGTAAATACTCATGAATAATTCACACATGGATAATTGTGTAGAATTTGTTGACATTGCTTGTACAATGAAGTTATCTTCTTGAAATAGGAATTTGTCCTAGAACAAAACTTGAGGGATTCTGATCTTCAGAACCTTAACTGCTCTGTTTTGTAGGCAGACCTTCCTAGTGGTGTTAGACTGGCAAGTACAGACTTCAGAATCCTGGAATCCTAGAATGGTTTGGGTTGGAAGGGATCATTAGAGGTCATCTAGTCCAGCTTTCCTGCCATGAGCAGGGTCATGTTTCACTAGCTGTTTAAAGCTGTAACCTTGAAAATTTCCAATAGTGAGGCATCCACAGCTTGTCTGAATAATCTATTCCTGAGTCTCATGGAATTTATGTGATTTGCAGGTTGTCATTGGCCTCCTGAAAAGGCAGTATGGTGAGGCTTGTTTCTACAAAATTACTCAGATTGAAAACCAAATAGGATTTTTTAAAAGGTGAATAACTATTTGTATGGACTCTGTGTGTGTGTGATGGTATTTTGTTTAAACATGATGAAGAGATAAACTATCCTAAGAAAATGTTTAGGAAGATGCTTTAGTAGTGGATGTACTGCTTCAGGGTAGTCCACTTAAAAATACATTTCTCTAAAGCATCTGGTACCAGCTGATGTTGCACAGGATATGGGTTTTAACTGCCTGCTGATTTGAACCACTGGCAATTATTATTTACTTATAAATTCTAGAAGCATTTCTATTTATATTTTAGGCAATGAGTGGCAATGTTGGCAAGTGGCCTGCAAGAGACTTTCTCAAAGGATAAATCAGTGGGCAGCATGCATAATATATTGTCTGTTCTTTGTGAAATCAACATGAATGTTTGCAGTTGCTGACATGAAGTCTTTAAATGATTCATGGAAAGGATAAATGATGGAAACTTTTTGAACTAAATAATTTCATGGGTTTTTTTGTTTTGTTTGGAATTAGCCTTAATGAGGTCTAAAAAGGTATCCAAACTATAAATGATGACAATCATAATTTTATTTAAAGAATGGACTGATGCACTAGAACTAAAATATGAATTATCAAAATTGAACTTAATACTAGTATATTCTAGTAGTACTCTGACTTTCTGTGTAGAAGAGGAAGGATGCTCTGTAAGCCAGAAGTCACCCAAAAAATTTGCTGAATGATACCATTATTTCTTACCCTTATAAGCCAAACACACCATGGCAGTTCTAGCAGCCAGTGAACACTTGTGAGCCAGGGTGAATGATAGGGTCATGCCAAAGAAGAAATATTTAAGTGTATTGGGTGGAAAGCCCTAGAAATTTATTAGTGTGTATGTCTGTTAAAGCACGAACTAGGAAGCAGAAATGCCATTGAGGTGGGAAAAAGAAGGGAAAAGAAAGTAAAAACAACCCTTATAAATCCCTGCATCTAATTAGTTTGCTTATTTCTGTATATTATAAGGTGAAACATGCAGAACTGGGAGCTAATTCTTGTGGCTGAATAGTCTATTTGCTTTAGGTCACAGTGATGTTTTATCCTATTCTTAATCTATTGTACTGTCTGATAAAACATAGTTACTTTATTTGTTGAAATATACAAATATATGTAATGTGCATAGGGCAGTTAGTCTTATGTACTTGCTGATGTTTTTAGAGCATGTAAATAAATGATATAGGAAACGGTGGATAAACAAATATATAAAATAAGGAAAATGAACTTAGCGCTAGGTCTGGTTTGAAAGTTTTGGTGTGAGCATAGTTTTCTGCCCTCATGTAAATGTTTTTAAAACTACTTGCCAACGCAAATATAACTAGAAGACTTTTCCAGGAAAGTAACATGCTTTGGTCAACAATCTGAGCTTTAAAAAAAGTAATTTTAACAGCATTATTTGTTCTGCTGTACGTATTTATGTATGTGTTTATGCTTTGGGTTTCTTCTCTGTTGAAGTACATCTGTTTTGCAATTCAAAAGCCGATCCTAATTCTTTTTCACTGATGCCATATGGGAATTTAAGATCTGTCTCTGACTTTTGGTCCTGTGGGCCTTCAGTTCTGCAGTCAGTCTGTGCTGGTTGTTGATGTCATGTTCCAGGAATTGATAAGAAAAAATTGTCACCGCAGACCTTCAAGTTTTATATTATCTTGAATCAGGTATATTGCAAATAACTTTAATTAGACTTAATTCTGAATTGTTACTGTATCCTCACCTTGAATATTGCGTTATTCCAAATTTCCCCTGTAATATTTGCTTCTGGACTTAAAGTGCTGTTTTTCATGTGAGAGAGGTGTTTGGAATTTTTATACTACGTATCTCCTTGCTTTTTAAAAAGAAACGATGACCAAACAAAAACATTCAACTTCAGCACTTTTGAATGCTTTCTTTCCTGTGAGTAGGAATTTGTATAGAATTGCTGGTTTTAATCTTTGTTTTCCGTTATTCTGCTGTCTGTTTTTGATGTCTCATGATAAATTCTCAACCCCAAAAGTATGAGTCTTTGATAATCAGTCACTCTTAGGGAAATGTATTTCTGGGCAAGTACTTGTAATTTTTCGTTTTGCTTTCCCACTTCAGCCTTTGAAGTGGAGCTGTTGAAGCTCTGATTTGATATATAGCTCTTTTAAAAAACCCAAACTAATGTTTATTCAAACTTCTGCTTTTATAGTAAATTGTTAATGTGTATCTCATACTCAAGGATCATTGTGAGTTTTTGCTTTCAATGAATTCTACCAGTATAGGCAATTCTCTTACACATTTTAGTTCTTTTTAAGGGGCATGTGGGAGATGGCATAATTAAAGCAGTATTTTTAATCTCAATTCTGTCAGTTTTACTTGGGGTTAAGTGATGCAAACCTTAATGCCAGTCATTGTAATCAACAAGATGCTACTCATTGTGAGGAATAGCAGTATAATGTCATTGAATAAGTAAAAATGCAGTAAAGCTCTGTAATGTATGGGTATGAAATTCCTAGAAGTATTAATGATGCAAGGTAGAAGCAGCTTTACATAAGGAGGCTTAACTGTTCAATGGGCTGACTTTTAGTTTTAGCTCAGAAGTCAGCTGTTTGGATCAGAATGAGAGTACATGATGTTTGGTTCACCTATCTGACTGGCCAGTCCTTTTAAGGACAGTTGTTTTTTGTAGATATTATGTATTCATATTACCATATTGCTGTTCTGATAGCTTTGTCCTTTCCATGGGGAATGTTTCCCACAAAAGAGATACATGCTGGAGCGAGTTGTATGTTAAATGAGTAGTATAACTGCAGGGTGTTGTTAAAGCAGCTTGCTTATTTTTTTGATTGTCTTTCACAGTTGAAGATTTTATGTTGTATAATATATTTTATATTGTATAATGTTGTGTTTATAACAGAAATTAGTTTTCACCAAGAAAACATGAACTTTTAATTCTGAGCAAGAAGAGCTCAACATTTTTGTTATGTGAGGATACCCAGATAAATCTTAGCTTGCTAGATTGATGTGCAATGTGTACATGTTGTGAAATAACCCGCTGCTTTCATTTTTACTGTGTCATGACATTTTAGATCTCATCATTAAGGTGTAAAATTGCCCTGTAAATCGTTCTGCTCCTTAGTAATGTGTATTAGAGTGGGACATGATATTAACAAAGGATTTACATGAACCTAATTGATGATAACCTCTGAATTAACATTAGTCAGAATGAGTTGCTAAACTTCATTTGCACTAATTGAATATGTTATTTCATTTTAAGTGAGTCATTTACATTTTGTTATGAGACAATAAAATGTAAAAAGGCAAATCTGTTTATTATAGCAATGCTAGGGTAATGATTTCTGTCTCTAGTAGAATTATTTCCAAACAGGAATGGTATCCAGATTGTTAAATATTAAACAGTGAACATGTAGATCATGTTTTGCATGATAACTGCAGTATCATGTTTAAGTAGATGCATTTTGGGTGACTTAAAGATTCTGGAATAGCAACAAAAAATTAAAAAGCCATCTGTTACTGTAGGCAGAACATTTCCTGGGGTTTCAAAAGGAACCAAATACATTAAAATATAATAATTCTGAAATAATAATATTGCAGATACTGAGACTTCATTTAACATTTATAAATGTATAATGGAACAATTGATTCTGTTAAAAATTAAATGGCATAAAATGACTGAAGACCATCTAGGATTGAATTAAAACTTCACTAATAAAGCAAAGCTGAATTAACTTCATTGGAAATACGTCTTTATCCAAAATCTTGGCTGGGTTTATGCTGACTTTATTTAAGCAGCAGATGAGTTTGTTTGGAACAGTCCTCTTTCTAATTAATGGGAATTAACATATTTAATCTATTTTCAAAGATTTCTGATTCTCTTCTAAGATTTGAAAAATTTAAATGAAGTATTAATATAGATTCATTTTGCTTTGGTTTTAATTAGTTGTTTGAATATCATGAAGCATTTCCAGATGCTGACAGGAAGAATCTTTTCTTAACTAAGCAAATATGAAACTGGGTTTGCACGTGCTATACATGTATGAGATAAAGGTATCATTGATACTGAGAATTTCCATGTAGAATTTCATTCCATTCAGTTCAGGCATGGCTAAAAGGGGAGAGACTGTAAAATGACTATAATGAAAAAGACATGCTTTATCTAGGTCATTTTGTGAGGACAGTGTGAACCCCAGCAGTGGAGATTTTCTGTACCTTTTAAAGTAGGTGGCTCTTAGAGAAGCTTCTTGTGTCTTGGGTGATTATTTACAAAAAATGAAAGGTATGTGTGTGGGTAAGTCAATGGGAGAGATATTTGTATTAGGAGTCCACAGTAGATGGTTTGCAGGTCCTGGCCGTGGTTTGTTAGGCTTATCATGCAGCTGTTCAGGAGGGGAGTTTTTGCCAGCCTGACACGTAAACTAGAAGTGTAGTATTGGTTGCTGAGATTTTATAGGTAAAGATAACAGAACAACTTATTAGACTTTTAAAAAAACCTCTGTAAGTCAAATACTGACTGATTTAACTAAATTATGTTTGTATATTCTAATCATGAAATGAGAACTTCTTTTCAGGCAGAGAGAGGGAAATACAATGCCTGAGTAGAGTGTTTCTCCATCTTGTATTGAATACATATCCTTTCTCTTTGGATATGTCCCTTCTTCTGTTAGTATAGAAGTAAATAATTGAAAATCAACCCTAGTAACTTTTTAGGCTGTAAACAGAATCAATACTTTCTGTTTATCTGAAATTGTGGACTGTTATAAAGCTGTTACTCTGACTACTGAGTCAAGCAAAGTGCCAGTGCTATACTTCGGCAGCTTTGGAAAGTGAATCGTACTGTCTGACAAAGATTATATAAATTTTTCTATCTTAAAAGGGCACAGGAAACACCCTTCTAGAGCAAAAAGCTTTTTGCATTCTTACATGTTAAACAGAACAAAAGGCTTTTATTTACCATTGACATATACTCTGAAGACAAGGCAAGAGGTCAGGCTTGAATTGCAGCAATTTATTTGAAATCAGATAGTAAGAAGAATGGATAACTACATACAACAGCAGATTGCCTCGGAGAGTTGCAGGAGTTGCCTTTGTTGTAAGTGTTGAAGACCTGGTTAGATAAACACATCAGGAAATATTTTGGTGGAGTTAATCCCACTTGGAGCAGAGGATTGTTGTAGGTGGCCTGCTCCTGTAAATGTTTCCAATGGCTTTATTTTCTATGGCTTTTTAAACTGCTGCTGATGCCTGATGTTTGTAATCATAAAAGAAGTTGAGAACACTTAGGCTTTACAAGCTTGACCTCTCAAAAATAGTGACATACTTAATTTGTTTATTAGGGGTATCAGTGTTTTTGAGGAGCTAGACCTTGAGTAACCTTAATCTTTTTCGCAATTAGCAGTGAACTATTTCCAAACATGAGTCTGCCTCTGAAAAATTTCAGCCAAGATTCAGTCAGTAAAACTTAACCAGGTTTTCCCTCCCAAAACCTTAAAGGGTCCCTGCTATCTTATTTTATCACATTAAATAATTTCGACGTGCAGTGCGTTTTTTAATTATAAAATAGTTTCTCGTGAGAAAACATTTTAAAACTTACTTTTCAGCCAACTTTCAAATTCTTAGTATAGAGTTAAGAATGAAACTACTTCACACATCATGTTAATGCCTTTTTTACTTCATTAGCTAGAATGAGAAAAATGAGTTGAGAAACTGAAGTGTAGCTCCAGTATGTATATTTGGTTATGCAGCAAGTCTGTAATTTGTGCATAGTTTAAAAAGAACAAAGGAAAGAAATGAGTGAAGCTGATGAGCTGGGACAGTGCTGCTGGTTTAAAGTAACATCTTGTTACCTTAGTAACCAGTTGTCTGTATTAATATACTTCTTTAGGATCATTGTGTAATAGCTCAGTAATGTGCATAGTTGAGAAGGAGCTTTGAAATACTTGTAAAAAACCAGTTGTGGCTGCACAAGTTTTAAATGTTTCTTTTTTGTCCATCAAACCAATTCAGATTCAGGTCTCTTTTCTGTTTTCCCTTGCAATTAAAAAAACCCCAAACAAACAGGGAGGATATTTAATCCAAGGAGTTTTCATGTTCCATGAATCACTGTTAGTGTCAAGACAGTGCACCACACCTTTGTGCATAATGTCTGATCTCCAAAGTGCATGTTCACACCAAGGAGTGCTTCTTTCAGTTCAGGGTTTTGGCAGAATTCTTTGAAATCATCTCTATGTCAGTATCATGCAAATTTACCACCGGGAAATAAAATCTGCTCTTCTACTCTTTGCTATGATAATTAATGCTATGAAAAGGAGTAAAAATAAAACTTGCCTTGGGAGAGTGGGTGCCTGGAATATTGCAAGATTCTTTTAAATTTTTTTTTACATCTTCTTAGTTTTAAGGAGGATTTCCTCACCATGTGTAAAGAACATGGGATGTTTTTACCAGTTTGGGCTTTTTTGCTCCACCCCCCCCCCGCTTTTTTTTTTTCTTTTGGACTCAAATGGGATCTTGTCAGATAGGATTCTAGCAATTTAACAGAAAAAAAAAATTGGATGAGCTTAGTGACTGTGTGGCTAACTCTAAATAATCACAACACTTGTATTAGATTTCTGTGCCTCATGTCTCATGTTTTGATTGGCAGCCAATAAATACCATGTGTAGACTATATATTAAGCATAGATGTTAACAATATTTCATAAACAAAATGCTGGAAATTAAATGTCTGACATTTAATACTATTGAGCTTAATGAAAAATGGAAAAAAATCTGTGTGGTTTTAGTTTGAAAATATCTTGTAGAATTAGAAGAAAGACACTTCTGCAGTATGGCTTTGACTTCAAACAATGGGCTCCAATACTTGGAATTATTCGTTATTTTGAATTAATATCTTCAGATATTTGATTAGATTTGACTTAGTACATGTCCATTACCAAGTCCAGGGATTGTCCAAAATATTTTGCCCTGCATGTAAATTTTATTTCTTTCTTGTAACTTGCATAACTTAGAGATAAAAAGGAACTCCTATGAAACTTGAGAGCGAACTCTGTATTTCTGTAGTTTCTGAATAACTTGCTATTTTCATTTACTTGTATTTTAGTAATGTCTGAAAAGTATGTTAAAATTGCCCAAATGTCATTCCTTTACATTAGATCTGGGACTAAACATGCATTATAATCAACATTTACTTTGCTTATTGGGAGTTGTAGCATTGCTGTGAACTAGTAATTTTATTTTTGGTGAAAAAGGTGAGATGCGTGCAGTGTAAATTTGTAATCTAACTGTTTGGAGACTTTACTTGTTTTTTTTTTCTTTAATTGGTGTTGTTATTTGTGCCTGGAGAGAAATCTACCTCATGGACAGCACCAATACTTAAAAAGGTAAAAGAAAACCTGTGTGAAATCTCCTGGTGTGGGGGGTACACACACACACACGACAAATCCAACAAAGCAAAAAAATTAATTTGACAAGTTTTTATACCTACTTTATGTATTTATATAAGTAAAAATTTAAAAATAAAGCTATGCAAGCCCTGTATACAAAGCTGCAGTTATTGGCAAACTCTCCATAAATACTTAATCTCATACTTGCTCAAGTCAATGGCAGAACTCCTACTGATGTTAGTGTTTAGTTTCACTGCTCAGACTGTTAAAGAAGCTACTTTCATTTGTGTGCCTAAATGTGAAACTGCATTTAGATTTTGGGTTAGAAATTTCACAGCTTAGACTTTCTCTCAGCATTCCTTAGTTTAGGGCAAGTTCACACAGTTCCTAAGAAACACTTGAAGAATTAACACTTCTCTGGCATCTATTTAACGATCATGGTATTACTTACATTTGCATTTGATATTAGGAGTTGTATGAATGTAAGAATAGTAATCAGATTATCTAGTTCCTTAACGTAGATGTTTCAGGACAAAATTGTTTGATAGGACAGCTCTAAAGGTACAGTAGCATGGCTATATCTATTTCAAGAAGCTGCTTGATTATCAACTGAGAACCCTGACTTCATTTCCATGACAATTTTTAGTGTGCCATAATGAGAACTAAAGTAAGTTACCTTAAACCATTTTGAAAAATTTAACTTACTTTGCATTGCAGCAGACTAGGGTCATGGGCAAGGTTAGGTCTGCAGCTGAGAAGCAGGAACTTTGCAAACTGTGCAGCCTTGACTACATGATGATGTATGACCATGCTGTAGTGCTTGTAGATGTAAATTAGGAGGAACCTTCTAAAAACATGTTTGAATTTTTTTTCCCTCATGGTGTCACTACAGTCCAGTATATGTAGCTGGTTTTTATGTTTGAATATTATTCTTTCAAGTAAGAATGGAGGAAAAGACACAGACCAAACTTTCACATTACCCTAAAAAGTTATCTAGATGCAAAAGGTCCAGTTAGTAAAAATGAGCTGTCCTGATATGACTACCTCTTTTATTTTGTTGTATCCTCTTTGAAGGTTGTGCTTTTGGCATAGGGAATTACTTGAAGAAGTGTATGAATGGAAGAGGAGGCTTGCTTTCTAAAGTGCGAACATTTGGGCTTCTTTAGGATTGCCATTAATTATAGCTACATGTTCTAAATGCCATGCACACACAAGAAGAACATGTATTCTACATAGATTGTGCTGATAATGTTCATAGACATAGACATTTGGTATTTTCATGGTGCTTGTGATGTGTGTGTATGGGATGAAATGGCCTTTTTGTTTTGCTTTTACAAAGTTGTAAATTTCATTGCTCTTTCTGTCTAAAGTTTCCATTAACTGTTAGCATACAACTGGGAGGCAAGATCAAGAGACTTGTGTAAGTATGCCTACATTCAGGCAGGTTCAAGTAACAAAGACATTACATTAGGAAATTAAACTATGACTTGTCCTTTTATATTTTTCCTGTGACTTAAAATTTGGTGAGATGTGAGCAACTGTGTGCAGTCCACCTTCAGTGCTACTTCAGAAAAACAGAGAAGGAATTGGCAAGAGTGTGTTGGTTGTAGTGCAACTTGGTGTGTACATGCTCAGCTGTTTCATTTTTTATCTCTTGAGTTCATTTTGTCTCTTGAGTTCATTTCCTTGCCATGGGATTTTGAGACCTAGTTTGCAATGGTTATTCTTCCTTACATGAAGTTTTGAACGGCAGTGTTACAGTCTTCTGAAGGAATGATGTTATGGCCAAATAATGCACCTTTCACTTACACTCAGCAGTTAACAGGATTTAAATCTAAAATGTTGCAGTGACTTTTTATTTAAAAAAGAAAACTAAAAATCTTAAGTCCTGACCAGTTTCCAGAGTAAAGAATATTTGCAGAGAAGAAGAGATGGAAAAGAGCTGATATCTCTGAAGGGGATTTCTAAAGGATTTAGGGGAATGAGCGGTAGGTGGAGGGAGGCCAAAAGCCTTGTTTCTTACGCATCCTTGTGAAACTCAAGAGCCTTGTTTTCTTCTCTCCGCTGGCTGGTGACTCTGTAGCAACAGCCCAGTGATCATCTCAGAGGTGGGCTAGTTCTAAACTACAGGGGAAAACAGTGACATTGGAAACAGTGGTTAGTTTGAAACTACCTGACCTGTTTTCCATGTTTTGAAGAGCTGTTGCTATGGAAACTGCAGCTCACCAAGGATGAGCTCTGTGAAGTTTGAGAGGTTCGGCAGTCGTGTGTGCGTGCGTGGAACAGCTGGATTGCTTCCAACATCAAACTGTGCTCCCTGCACCCATCTTTTTTACAGATTCCTATGCTACCCTAGAATTAACACAGATTTGTTAGAAAACATATTTTCCAAACCCTGCTGAGCAGTTTATTAATTTAGCGTAATTTCAATTAATTTCTTCCTTTGTACATCTCATCTCATTGCTTCCCAAAATAGAGCACCTCTAAAGGATGATAGTACCCTGTGGTACTCATACTGTCCTGTCACCAAATACGGTGGTAATTTTCTTCTGCAGTTCCATATCCCATGTTATGGAAATTGGCAAATATAAGCTTAGACCATAAGTAAAGGAGGAATTAATTCCAGAGCTGAGACACATTCACTGAGAAATTACCTGACAGTTTTAATCAGTGAATTGCTATCTGAAATTCCTCTACTGCTGACCATTGCTTTCATAACATGTGGAGGTGGGAGGATTTTTCAGATGAACAATTTTACAGTTTTAGATGACATATAATAATAGATGACACTATTTTACAGTTTTAAATTGAAAATCAGTGCAGTGAACTTCACCTGGCATCTGGAGTGTACTGTGCTTCTTCTGAGAACTGTCACTTAGAAGGTGGACAGCAGTATAGTATAACAGAAAGGTTTGGTTAGTGGAAGTGTAACATAATTTTCAGTTTAGGGTATTTTTTCATGTTCTGAAGTTAGAAGAGTGGTTGTAATGTGACCCGTGTCTAAAAGGACAGTACATTCTTGCCAAGCACAAATTTCGAGAGGAAGACCTTGTTTTTACTGCTCCTCGAATTCACAGGAGTAGCTGGGACCCCAGCAAAGCATCTTAGAGTAATACTGGAGCCTTTTCCTTACTGAGTGGGAGCTATGACAGAATAGAATACTCTAGCTAGCTGCTTTTTTTTTTATCCCCCAAATCTATTGGCATTATTTTTGGACTTGTTCTTGTTGAGCTATGGGTTGAAAGTCTTCCTTCATCTCTAACAAGCAGATTATAAGACCAAGTATGAACGAGAATGTTCATCTGTGGTCTTTAGTTTGTTGGTTATGTGGGTAAAAGTAGTGTTTGTGAAGGGTTCTCAACTCATTTAATGAAATGCAAAAAGGAGTTAAAAAACTCTGTTCCGATGTTGAAATCAAATAGTCAAAAGTTAAGGAGTGATGCATTTATGATTGCTTGACCCTTATGGGCCCATTATTTAACTGAGTTTTAACCCACAGTCATGTAATTAAAGAATGTGTTACAGTGCTATAATTAGGAAAAAAGCATAATTAAGGCCTAAGGATTTGTAAGATATTCTTCCTTAATGTCTTTCAAGTATTTGACTTAACATTCTTTCACAGTTTTATATATAGAATCACAGAATGTAATTTTGTATCAATTTAAAAAGGAAAAGGAAGGAGAAAAGCAACAGTTACTCCATGCACACACAAAAGCCTTTCATTACAAAACACCAGTGAGGTCTAAGCACTGAATTGTTAACTACTGGACCCCTGATCATGTATGCTGACTGGCAGAGAGAAGAAATCAAAAGGAGGAATAAACTACTGGAAGCCTGGATGGAGGAAACAGACAGCACAGCAAAACAAGGAATATCACCTGTTGTTCTGCTGGTCCTGATGTAGGAGTAATATGAGCAGATGCTGTACTCTGAATAATACAGAAATGGCTGTGACCACCAGACATTGTGGCAGAGTCAGTCCAGACTGGCCTTCATGTAATAGTGCATGTGTGACAGAGTTGCCCAGTAGATATGTTGTAATGGATACTGACATGAGAATAGGGACTGATAAGGTAAGATGTGAGAGATCATGTAGCAATTATTTCTGCTTCCATGAGAAGTAGCCATGGATGTAGCCTTAAGATAGAGTTGGGTTATATGATCTTTGAATGTCCCTTCAAACCCAAACCTTTTAAGGATTCTATGAATATGCATTTGCAGCTCAGACAGCCATTTGCAGCTGCTCCCTTGCAGCAGGTCCAGGGAGGTGATTCTTCCCCTCTACTCAGCTCTCATGAGACCTCACCTGAAGTACTGCATCCAGCATTGGAATTCTCAGTGCAAGAAAGATGTGGATTTGTTGGACTGACTCCAGAGGAAGGACACAAAAATGATTATAGGGAGGAAAGACTGAAACAGTTGGGGTCGTTCAATCTGGAGAAGAGAAGGCTCTGGGGAGGCCATATTGTGGCCTTTCAGTATTTATGGTGGCATTCTAAAAAAAGATGGAGAGAGACTTTTTACCACGGCCTATAGTGGAAGACAAGGTGCAATGGCTTTAAACTGATTTAGTGAGCTGCAAGTGCATTTTTGATCTGAAAGATTTTTTTTTATAAGGTTGCTGAGACACTGGAACAGATTGCACAGAGAACTTGCGGATGCTCCATCCACGTTCAGATATTGGATGGGGCTTTGAAGCAGTCTGATCTAGTGAAAGATGCCTTTTCCCTATGGCAAGGGGGTAGGATTACAGATGGTCTTTAAAGGTCCCTTCTAACACAAACCATTCTATGATTCTGTGGAAGCCATGAGGAGAAAGGAGTGGCAACAAGGAACTGTTATTGACTGACCATAACTGCTCTCCCTTCATCCCTCTGTGTTGTTGGGGGAGTAGTGGCCATGAATAGCAGAGTCTGTAATGAAGGAGTGAAGTCAAGCCTGGGAAGGGAAAGAGGCCAGGTGTTGCTTCAGTGGTTTTCTGTTGATGATTGATTGATTCTCGCTACACAAATCTATTTATATTGGCAATAAATTAAATTTGCCCCATGTCAAGTATGTTTTGCCTGTGATGGTAAATGGTAAGCAATCTCCCTGTCCTTATCTTGAGACATGAGGTTTCTCATCCTATTTTTTCCCCCTGTCCTGGTAAGAAGGGGGAGGGAGTGAGCAGCTGGGTGGGCATTTGGCTGTTAGCAAAACTTAACCCACCTCACCTGCTAAGACTCATTAGAGCAATCTTCTGTAGCTCATCTCCATTTCTGACATAAGAATAGGTTTTCATGATCTGTATCAGCTCTTCTCTGTCTTTTCCTGATACAGCACTTCTGTTGTGCAGTCACAGCTCAGTAACTAAGAAGTGCCATTGCAGATGCTCGCTTTACTGGCAAGAGTGCCAGGTCTGGTTCCCCCTCAGTGATCCAAAGCACAAATACCATCTGTCCTACAGTTAAGATCACTTCAGTGAGTTTCTACATAACTGCTCACACATGCCAGATACAGAGAATCAGTCTAGCTGCTTTTTCGTTTCTTTTTTTGGAACTGTCCTCAAATTGCCCCATGACACATGTACAGAAGTACTACTTCCAAATTCCTCCTCATTGAAGTCTCAGTTTTCTCTGGAACTTCTCAGAAGAAGGCCTTGTCTGCAGTGCAAGGGCTGCAGGGTGGCCTGAATGCATTTCTTGGCTGTTCACTGGTGGGACTTGCTGTCCTCAGGATTGTGATCGTCAGAACTGACTCGGAGCCTTCTTGGCATTTTGCAACAGCTAGGTGATTGGCAAGTAGGTACATTCATAAATGTCTGTCTTACAGCTGGTGATGTTCATGAGGCAGGCACATGCTTTGTTCAGATACACGCAAAGGGCAGTTCTGGTTGAAGCGACTTGTCCCACCTGGCCCATCTCACCATGTTCTCCAATGTGGTAATGGAGCATTAAGAAGAGTCTAAGCCTCTGTATGTCAAGAATGCCAAGAACATACCAGGACAATAATTGATGTGAACAGAAAAGGAGGCATGAGATCTTTATGCTCTGCAGAAAAGGTGATCATATGTGGAATTGATATATCTAGTATGAAACTCATATTGACTCACCCTCATAATACTGGAGAGTGGAGAATTTTGAGTGAACAGGTTTGAGAAAGGTACTCAAACCTTTTTATGGGACTTGAGATGCTTAAATGGGCCTATTTTTTCCCTGATAATGAAGAAGAAATATTTTTTGTTAGGTGAATAAATATTTTTGGTCTTGGCCTGATTTATCCACAGGATCCCATTTGGTTACCTCTTTAATCCACTAGTCACAGTTATTTTACTAGTCTTTTTCTTGCAACTTTGTTTACAGATTTACAAAATATTCCAAGTTGGAAGGAACCCACAAGTTGAGTCCAATTCTTATGTGAATAGCCATATGGAGATCAAACTTGCAACCTTGGCATTATTAGCACCATGCTCTAACCAACTGAGCTAATTTTGGGGCTGATTATTACTGATCCATAGAAAGTTACAATATTCAAAAGACCTAAGTTATGCCCACCTTCATGAAGGCAGTTTTTATTCTATAATCTCTTCTCCATGATAACAGTTAATTTTGGGTTTTCAGGCTTACTGTCATGGGACTTTCATTGCCTGATGCCTCCATGTCACTCCAGATTGTGGAAAGTCTCCTGGTCCTACACTGGTCCTCTGAGAACATCTGTAGCAGAAAGTGCTCGAAAGTTCACTATATGTACACACACAGCCAAGTGAACCAGTTTCTGTTGGGTGGTGACCAGCTTTGTACTAATCCTCTGTGTTTTGAGGGGGAGGTCTCCTTTCCCTTGGTCACAATAATTTTATGAACACAAAGATAACAGTTATTCTTTAGGCACTCTTTAGGAGTACACCTTGTTCCTGGAACTAGTTCATTGTATTCTTCAGCAAAATTTCCCAATAGGAAAATTTATAATAGCTTTCTGGCTGATGTAATGAACCAGCATTTTATTGAGACTTTAATGTTACCTCTATATCCCCTTATAGATCATGTCTCTAGGCTCATGGCTTCATGATTGCTCCTTCAATTTTTTAATTCTTTGAGTGAAAATATTTTCTAGTGATTGCCATATACGTAGGAAAATATAACTTGAGTCATATTTCTTTATGTTGGAAAAAACTGTATAAGTTTGCATTTTATGTGGTTCCTGCAGCATGTGAATCAAGCCAGGAAATCACCCTGCCTGTTTCTTACCAAAGTCACACACATCTCAGACATCAGATTTCTGATTTTTTTTTTTTTTTTTTTTAAATGTGGACAAGAAGGTTTAGGATGATTGTTCAGCTTTTCAAACAAATGGTGAAAATACCTGTGTACATGACGATTTCTCCTCAAAGAGATAGTGTGGTAGCATGCTGGGTCAAGATCTACTGCAAGAGGGCTAGAGGTGTGATTCATGTGTATCCGCATGAGCACAAGTGTGCTTTGAGATGTGAGAAATGTGTCTATCCCTGAGAGTTGAAGATTTGTTCCTATAAATGCCATATGTGCTTTTTCGTAAGCATGCTACCATCGCTGGGGGCTTCTGTGCATTATGCAGCTCAAGTGGTTCTTAAGTCACTCCTTTCCTTAAGGTTTTACATAATCTCATCAGCCAAAACCAGTGGGTTCAGCTTGTAATGGAACTTCTTCAAGAAATTGCATTCATGTGTATATTCCTAACTCCATATGAGGTCCCATTAAAAATTACTGGGGATTCTGGATGTGGGGAACCAAGGATGCACATTTCCCAGTTGGTGCCTCACATGTGCTACCTCCACGCATGACCTAGAGTGCATATGCCTGTGAGTATTTCAAAGACCAAAAAACCCCAGTCTTTCTAGGGTTATACATAGACCATCACGTTTCCAGGAAGTTCTGGTTACTGCTTGGTAGCTAGTTTTAGGTGGTGCTGTATATTATTATTTATAAGAAAGAAAAAAGCCCTTTGGGAATTAAATGGCGAATTTCAGGAAGGAACCTTCTGCATTCATTCACTAGTTTAACAAAATAAATGGAATTCAGAGAGAAGAAAATGTAAATTCAGAAGAAACTTCTGTTTGAAGAATCCTACATCTAAATATGCGGTTCCTTGCACTCAGTTAAATTTTGGGGTTGTTAATTTCACACACTATTGCAAGAAAATGAAAATAATAAAACCACCATGAGGCTGCAAGTTTTCTGGTAACACTGGAAAGTGCAATGCTTGTTTCCTTTTACTGCCAGGTTTATGGTTTTAATTTTCTATCTGGGCATTTAGAAGGACTAGGATTTCTGTTCAGTAGTAAGGCATTCTGGGACAAAGATGAAAGGAGCAACTTCAGCAGCAATCAAAATTAGAGGAAAGCTTGGACTGCAGTTATTCTCCATGGCAATACAATCTAATTGTGACCATATTAGAGAAGGAGAGTTGTGGAAGTAAATAGTTGGTATAATATGTTGAGTTATACATTTACATGTTAATATGACTACAGAAGACATTCATGTTCTCTTATTTCAGCAGCTATTGGTATTTTGGTTAAAACTAAAATTCTTTGGATTGCCATACAGTATTAAAAAAAGAAAGAATAGAAAGAAGATGGCTCTGGAAATTGGGTGGAAGGTGGTTGGAGATTTTTTTGAGAGGCTACTTTGTTTCTGTTGGAATTGGTGTCAAATCCCAGTCACCTGATAACTCCATAAGTAAAATACGGAGTCAAAACCTGTTTTACACCTTCCTGTGTAAGACCAATGAGAGCATTTGCAACCCTCGTTTTAAATGTTTTTTCTTGCCTTTTGTTTCCTCTTGCTAGTATACCAAATTCACTTTGTCTCTTTATTCCACCATTTCATTCACTAGAAATGGTAAGCACAACACTGTGTGGTACCAGTTAATGAATCAATTATTAGATTAAATAATTTTTATTAAATTAATCTGTGTCAACTGTGTTTTAGCACTTTTTTTGGTGTGGACTCTGAAGATTTTCTAGCTAGTAATTTGTACCTATCAACTACTTAAACTTTCTTATGTTTGTAAGGTTAATCTCTGGCTTTGTCTCTCTGTGAATACCTAATAACTCTTTGACTCTCTCATTCCTCTTCTTTGCAATACCAGGTTTCTACCTCTAAGTCAGCAAAGCATTAAGTTGGCTTGCCTATGTTATTTACGTTGTAATGTACAAATTGTGTCTATAACATTTCTTTAGTCAAGAGACTATCTTCAGTTATGTGGAAAAATCTGTAGAGTCTCAAGAGTAGTTTGCACTTGCCACTAAATTGTGAGTAGACAGCGTTACCTGGAAAACACCTTGCATTTGAGGAAAACTTGCTTCTGCTGTTAATTTCTGGGCAGGCTAAGTATTTCCAAAGACATGTACCTAAATACACTACTGCCTGAGGTTCATTGATTTCTGACCTTATCTCTTTGGAGTTTTCCAAAACAGTCTAGAAATAATGACTCTGAGTTGTTGGGGAAAAATGGTACAAGTTATTTTCCTCCTTCAAATTGAAAGCAGAAAGGTAAAAAAATACTGTAAATATATGGTTTTCTTGAAAATAATATAAAAGGTGACCTTTGTAGACTATAATGATTTTTTGTGGTCTTTCAAAATTTTTATTTTAGATAAACTTGAGTCTCACTTTCCCGTTATGTTTTAAATGAGATATAACATAAAGAAAACATTAAGCACAAAACCACACAATTCTACTAGTAATATCCAAAACAATATCCAAAATGAGAAAAATTATTTATTCTTTCAGTGGTTTTTGAGCTTCTTATACTTGGGATGTGTTCACATGGTAATTGGAATTTTGAATACATGGGATGTTGTCCTAAAGTAAATTAGCAACTAAATACTGATTCCTGTAGTTTCTTTCCTTATGTTTTACTCTATTATTTTATTTAGTAAGGTGGTTCTTGTCCAAACTATTATTAATCTGAAAAATGAGAGATAAAATTACTTAATAAATGGTCTTTTCTATATCCCTACTAAAGTAGACGTGCTACCAAATACTTTTTCTAGATTAGTTTAACATGTCTGAATTGAAGGTACTTCCATTACTTTCCTTGGGGGGGCTGTATCACAGTTTTATAGGTCTGACAGCTAAACAATAAGTTTTTTATCTTCAGTTTAAAATTTTATGATGTTATGCATAGTTAAAGCTCTTCGAACAGTCTTCAACAATTCTTACTCCTCAAGGAGGAATAACTTACTCAACTTATATGGGTTATTAAATCTTCCCTTACATGTCTGCCTGAGGGAGAATATTGCACAACTAGAACAATATATATTTGTATACATATATATATGAGTGTTTAAATACCCACTCCAGGAATTATTATAAAGATTTGGTATTCATGGCTACTTTAAAGATCCCTGAAGCATAACCATGTTGTCAGTAGCAGTCCAAGAATATGATCGGTTCCCCCATGTGTCGATTCCGTACTTGCATCATGAGCATTCACAGGTGGGAACAGCTGGTTCTCCAGGAACAGGACATCTGTCATCAGAACACTAATTTTAGGTTGTGACAAGTCATCCCTGGTTCTGGAACCAGAGCACAGGAAATCCTTGTAAAAACCCTTAGAAACACCTTGACAACAGCCAGGGGAGATTAGTTGGGCTGTGTGTCATCTTCTTGAAGGAGCTACTGTCTCTCCCTACAGTTGAACAGACTCTAGACAGACTCAGAAAAAAGGTTTTTGAGCTCAGTCTTTTGTTTTTGGACACAAAGACAATATACTGTCACGTGAAAAACCAACCAAACAAAAGCCCTCTGTTGTTTCATGTGTAAGCTGTTTTAAGATACCCTGTAAATAAACTATTGGTCTCACAGAAGAGGCTGGCCACTGGCAGACAAGAAGGAATTTATCCTCAGAGATGCTGCCAGGACTATTAACATAGTTGTGTATTGTAGAAAGCAGAGATGGACCCATTATCTTCAGTCTCAGTGTGTCATTCATGTAATTCAGTGATTTGTAGGAATGCTTTTTTATAGTGGGTGATTTTTGCCTTGGACTATGTTGTGATGTCTTATGCCTGGTATTAAGGGCTTTAGAGGAGAGTGTATCTGCTACTATACATATATTGAGATAGGTTAATTAAATTCACTACTTTAAATATGAGTGCCAACTTAAGGAAACAGTATTTGAAACTTTTATAATCATCTCTTGGTTCCAATACAAAAGAAGAAAAGATAATAGGGATGAATTTGCACTCATTTTAGGATTATGTTCTTATTTTCACTGCAGATTTGCCTTTCTTGCAATATTTTGACAGCTGACAAATTAGAAATTATATATATGTCAAATTATAAAATTATATATATAATTAACTATGTGCTTTGAACACATCAGAAGCTAAATAATGTCAAGTTTTTTGGATCAGATTTAATTGAATGAAAAGATTATTTTAATTTGCTTGTATTATGCTTATGAAATGGTGATTTTCATTTTATATTGCTATTTAAGGGAATAATCTTAAGGAAAAACTATTGCGATTTGCAATTTGCAGTTAAACTGTATTTTAACTATTTATACCCATTAATTTCAGAGTTTGTGAGAACTCAGCTAGAGAGCATTTTGCCCTGCATAGTCTCAAGGCTTTTTTTCCAGATTACCTCTTTAACTGCTGGTGTTGATTTTATTCCTAATGCCTGTTTGCTCCAGGTTGTTTGTGTCACTTACATTGTTTGATGGACAGGATTATTTTCATTTCAAAGTAGCATAACCATGCTAGATCTGAAGAAAATCAAAAATTGTTTGAACTTAGGACAAATTATTTTTGTAGTATGTCAGTGGATGCCATGTTTGTGCGTCTGGCATAGCCTATGTTGTGAAAACAGGATTTCTGGTAGAGCTAAAGCAACATAATTGCACTGGCAGAGACCTTTCAGTTGAGAGACACAGTGAGAAAGATTCAGATGGGAGTATTTATTCAAGAACTTCCTTAATTATAGTCAAGTAGTGGAAAAAAATTAATAAATGCTGTTACCAGGGGAGTGGTGACAGAGAAACAGAAAGTGAGTGATTTCACAATGAGTTCATAGTAGAGGTGGAATAAATGCAGGAGTCCTGCCATGAGGTCTCATGTGAGGTGTAAACTCTGCTCACTCCCATATAGCTTTCTAAGATGTACTACTTTGCTTTCTAAGATGTACTACTTAGTGACAAATCTCATTTAGATCACATCCCCTTCTTGGGCAGTTTGGAATGTGTCTGTGTCAGACGGTGGATGGTTTGGATGCTATTGCAGTTCAGTTAAATAATTAGTGATAATTATATTTATTTAATCACAATCTATTACATATGTGGTTTATGTTGTAAAATAATTTCTTATTATTTCATTTATTGTAATATATTTATTGAAGTCTGTCAGTGAGGTATTAAAAGTTTAGGATGCTTTTCTCCTTCAGACACTCAGTGTTATTAGTTTGCCAGCCAAGTAAATTAAGTGATGGATGTTTGTCAACATTCATGGCAACCCTGAATATATTTGCTTATTTATATAGGGTACTTCTACATGAATTTGTTGAAACTATTAATTGGCGAAGATTTATTGTTTTCAACAAATACTACCTGTTCAGACAGGTAGTAGTAAAACACTAATTTTCTTGTCGTTTATGTTCAAAACATTGGTTGTGTCAGCAGTGACAGTTGTGCTCCCATGCTGAAACATTATCAAAATCTCTAATAACCAACTTCTCTACCCTTGTGTGCTGGAGTATTCTGTTTTAGAAGTGTGCTATGGTCAGCAATATGGAACATAAACCAATATTCTGTGAGTACATCTTTAAATGCCAGCTCTTTGTGAAATGGCCAGTGGTTTGGGAGATCTTTGTTGAGCATGCTCAAATTCTAATTCCTGTCCTTCCTTAATATTGTTATTCGCATAATTTGCCTCAAACGCATTTCGCATTTGCTGTTCTGACATGCTGAGGTGGGAAGCACTAGGACTGTAACAATAACCAATATGAAATGATACATGATCTGGTGATATTACCGAAATTTTAGGCCTTACTGAATTTTGTGTAGACATTACATTCTGTTGACTTTAAAGATGTGTGAAGACCATTCATTATTATATTGAAACAGTCTTCTAAAACCAATCTGTCATCGAAACTCTTCAATACAACTGAAGAAGGAATTAAAGCAAATACTCAGTTTCAAGCAAGTAAGTAAGTACATTGCAGTAGTAGAATATCCAATGCATTTAATTAAGTTTCTGGTATTAGAACCCTTTGCTGCCTCTTTTGCAGCATGTTGTCATGGCTATAGCTTCATGTTCCCTTTGTTCGTAGTTGCAATACTCACACAAAATCACTAAAAATACTTGCTTCAACTCAACAAGCTGCTGCTTGACAAATCTAGACCTGATATAGTCTAACACATTAAACATACCAGTAGTGCAGACTTGGTGTTTACCTATAGAACTGTTTATAGCTCTATTGAAATCTAAGAGGGATTTGCATTAATAACGAGGAAAGCCATAAAGGGTGTGTACAGATGTTTCCTAATGCAATAAGTCTGTTGCTCTAAAGGCATATGATCACATTTGGAAAATTGCTATTGCATGTCTTGGCAGTTCGTTAAAAACTGAAAACTTAAAGTTAACCGTTATTTTGATAGACTTAAGTTCAAGGTCACCCTTTGTTTAAATGATGTTTTGTTTTCTGTAATTAGACCATGCCAGGTGTATTAAGTATGTAATTAAAACCAGAAGGTTTGGCTAATTCAGAGTAAATGAGAATGAAATACAAGGTCATTATTCGTCTCTAGTGAGACTTCAGAAGAACAGCGCACATGGAACTATTTATAAAACATTTTTCATGGTCAAAAATTCTTTAGGTTGCTGTCCATGGCTTTTAAATTAAACTGCTCACAGATTTTTACTAAAGTACCTGTAGCGTAGAAATATGTTCCCATGCTTAGTGTTGGATTTGAATGGAAATAAAATATATATGATGTATAATTTTATGGCATAGATTTAAAAAAGAAAAAAGGGGTAGTAAGAGAGCCTATGAGGCAGTTTGTTATTAGAGTGAACTTCCACTGACAGCCACAGTGCTGAGCAACTGGTTCAAAGCATCAGAAATAACACCTGAAAGGGAATGGACTACTTTTGTACTAGTGAGTTGAGTTTCTTGCTCTATAAATGCTTAGTGTAGTACAGTGATAGCAAATTTCCTCCACTGTACACAGTAATCAAACCTTAATGGAGGCAAAATTCCTGGTGATATTCATTGTTTCTCTACCTCTGACCTCCCTTGAGGCCCCTGTGGTTCTCCCAGCATGGGGCTGGAGTGGACTGTAAACTGTGGATCTGACCAGTCCAGGGCAGTTGGAATTTCCATGGAAGTTGGTTTAACCAGGGAGAGACTTCTGTGCTCTTCCATCTCTCAAGGTTAGCATTCTTTTTTTTCATACCATGTATATTTTTGGGAAGAGTTGAAAAGAAATAAAGTGTGCTTCAGTTTCCTATATGCAGTTTCCTTAGATTTGTTGTACAAAAATTAAAACAGTCCAAAGGTACAGGGGCACGTAATATTTAGGCTAGTTCTTACAAAAGTGATAGTTGTTTGGCTCTTGGGGATTTTGTGGGGGGGTTATGGGGAATTTAGGTTTTTGGGTTGTTTTCTTTTGGGGATAGGTTTTGTTGTTGTTGTTGTTTTGGTTTAGTTATTTGGGGGGGGGGGGGGTTCTTGTTGTTTTGTGTTGTTTGCTTGTGTTTTATTTTGGTGTTTCTTTTTTTAAAAGAAAATTAGGTTCATGCTATAAATACCGTAATTTGGAATACCGTAAATTTATCTCACTGAATTCAGGTGAAACAAGGAATAGCTATACTTTCCTATTTTGAATATTACTATACAGTTGAAATTAAAAGTGCTATATTGTTTGTTCCGTGTTTTCTTCGGACAACAACATTCTTGGAAATGGTTTTCAGTGAGCGTATCAATGCCTTCATTCTGTTTAAGAGTGACCGGGAACTGAAGAGAGGTGTCTTAGAAGAGAAGCCAGCCATGTATAAATGCAGTCACCAAAAGCAAGTTGCTGAGCTTCATGCTCATGCCTTGTTTCCTGAGGGAGGAAATTCAAAATGCTTACACAGAATAGCTGGACAATTCCTTTTGCCATTTGTTTCTCCTTAGAGGTAGGACCAGAATTTCAGCAAGCCTGGAAAGTGTGACAAATGACTCAGCATGAGGAGATAATTCTTAATCTTCTGTTTATATTCCATTATCTCTTCTAGAACTTAGGCTTGTTAAATTCTCAGATGAGGAAGAAGGAGTACCATGGTGTTACTGGGCTGCTTTAGCTGTAGCTAGGGGAGTATGATAATGATTGCCATTACTTTCATGTCAGATTGCTGCTTATTTTTCTAAAGATACCCTTATTTCTTTTCATGGATTTGCATTCTCCATGCTAGCAGCTACATGTAAGTAATTTTGATTCCTATTGTCTGTATTTTTGTTCCTTTATCTTATTTCCTACTGTTAATGGGTTCATTATTTTTGCAGTTTGTCCTGACAACCTTGGATTCACAAAAGTATTCATTTCTTGGTAACTGCTACCAAACAATTGCACTGTGTTCTTATTACATGATAATCCTTCAGTTAATTTGGAAAATAAAGAAAGTGGTCTAAGCTGTAAATTGTGAAGTGTCTCCCAAAAAGCAAGCAAAGGTGATGGAATGCCGTGTGGCACTGGTGTGACCCGCAACACATGTGGGAGCTGCAGTGGTGGGTGTGGTCCCTGCAGCAGTTGCCCAGTTTCCTGCAGCCCAGGCGGGGGGAGGTGACGCTCACAGCCACCCAGCACATGTCCATCCCTTACAGTCACTTCTGTGCTGGCATCCAGTGGGGCACTGGAGGAACATGCAGGGACTGGAACTGGGTAATGGCACTCTGGAACTCTGACACCAACACCCTTTGGCAATGTGGGTGTTGGTGTCAGAGCCATGGGAATCCCCTATTCCCAAACCATCATTTGTGGAATGAAGACTGGAGTTCTTCAGCTAAAAATCAAAAAGAGTGCCTGATGAATAAACCCTCTGCGTCAGGAGCCTGGTGATCCTGCCAACTGCTTTTGCAGGATTGACTGCTTGGAAAACATTAAAAACACCCTAAAGCAAGCAAACAAACAAAAAAATAAAGAAAAACAAACACTACAGCCCCCCCCCCAAAAAACCCCAAAGTTGCTAACAATCTGGAATGCAGTGTTCCTGAGAAGATACGAATACATAGCATAAATCATAATTTAAATAAGATCTGGTTTGTCTCCTATTATCAACAGTACAAATTTCTTCAACTGAGCAAAGGTGAAAGAAAGAAATAAGACATATTCCATTTCTGAAATTAGATGAAGATGTGTTTGTGCTTGATGTAATGGGAAATAGCTTGAAGAATATTTTATTCATAAAAACAAAAAGAAAAGAGGTATTTTAAAGCTTCTAAGAACTTTGTATGTAGGTGGTTGACAATTGAGTAAGTGTCAGGTATTTAAGTGAAAGCTGCTTGTCTTATTCATATGGATTTTTTAGGAGTAGTTTTATTTTGTTGTCATATGCCATCAAACTTCATCCCTTGTTTCACCTTTTACTCAACTAAGGACTTAGTACCTGGTGCCAGGCAGTCCATGATCACACCTAACTTTCTGTGAAATTTAAGTAGAATTGTTGTGTTCAATGCATTCATAAACATGGAGTATCCTTTTTTATGTATGAGTCATGTCTTGTATGATTGTTGTATTCTTTTTCTCCTTACTGTGGTGGTTGCTATTGACTGTTTGTTACATTTGTACATTAAAAAAGCGTATGTTGAATTTTGAGGACAAAAGTACAGAGTAAAAACCAAAATTTTCATTTCTTTTTTTAATAGCAGCCATGTCTACTTGTAAAGCAGGCAAGAGACAGAATTTTGCTGTAAAGACAGCAAGACTTTGTATCAGTTTAGGGAGATCTACAAGACACATGTCAAGAGTTTGTTAAATGTCTTAAGACTGGTTTTGGTAAATGTCAGGCTCATGCTGACACTAGTGCTTTAGGAAGTTGCTATCTGTAGGAGTCATTAATGGTGAATTTCCTGACTGTTCTGTACTAAAATTTCCTTTCTATTTCTTCCTTCTAGAGTAGTTATACCAGGCAACTTCACATTTAAAGTATAGAAGGGCTTCTACTTTTAGTCTGTGGGAGGCCTATGTTGTGAAGTGGTATCTTACTTTTAAAGTATACATATTCGAAGGTTAAACTGAGCCATGTTCCATCAGAGCTTTGTCACTAACACTAGCCGTGTAAGACTTCTTCTAATTTCAAAATTTTCAAAGCAGCCACCTGAAATTAGTTGAATCCTTTAAATTAACACATGTCATGAGGATGTGATACAGGGAATCTAAATACAACTGGGCTTCACTTCAAACTTTGCTTTTGGAAAAGCCGTCTGCCTTACAGGATAAGTACTGTGATAACTCATTGCATGGTCCTGGACCAAGTACTGCACTGGATGACAGTGAGTAAAAACCTCCCTTTTTCCACTGCCTTTGGTTTCCAGTTCAGGTTGGGAATAATCAATCCTAGCTAGTCATTTTAGTACCAACCTTTTGACCTCAGTGTTACATGTTGGACAACATCAAGTAAAACTGGGGGAGGTGGTGTAGTCCTCATCACTAAAAACTGTCAATTACTTCAGGGGTAAGGTAGGTTTTTCTTGCAGTGCTGTAGAATCTCAATGTTTGGAGAATTTTAGTAGGCTATGGGGTAACTTACTTTGCAATACCTGTAGATTTCTTTTCCATGTTTTTTATGTTCAGTAGGTCCACAGATGCCTTTCAATTCACTGGATAGAGAATTTACTAATAAACATTCACTTTCTGGTGAAAATCTCCTAATGAAACTGTGAATATTACTTAAGCTTTTGTTTTAATTAGTTGTGTTGTTTTTAATGATAATCAAAATATGTGGTAAAACGTAAAATAGCAATTGTCTTATTGAAACATTTTAATTAAAACATTTTTGTTGAAGCATTAAGATTTTGTGACATTTTCATCAGTGCTGTCACAACAGTCGTGGACTCTGCTATTTGTATAGTGCTTTTAAACTTATCGTGGTTTGGATAAAGCAACGCTTTTGCACAGTGGTGAGAAGATGTGATGCCAAGTTGCTGGAGGCTTTTCCAAGAGAGAAGATTTCTAATGCTTCCAAATTAAACCAGGACTGCCTGGTTAGTTGAACAGGTCAGAACCTCAGTAGTAATACTGAAGCAACGTAACAATTCAAATAGTTGACACCTGAAACTTTTTCTTCAAAGATGGTATTCCTTCCTCTTCAAGGGTGTGAGGGCTTTTTAGAAATACAATTGATAACTTAGATTGTGCTTTAAAATTCATTGTTGTATAACTTCAGCACTTGAGTAGGTCCCCATCTACATCCACAATTGGGCCTAATTCACATTCTTCTTAAAAATGTGAGAAGATCAAATTTATATAGAGACTAAACTAATATGGTACTAGACTCTTGTTTTATATAGGAAACTATTGCAATAGTTTATATTGTAAGGTTTATATAAAAAGGTTTTCAAAAGCATTTATTGTGTAGTCCACTGATAACAACTGATGATTGTAACATAATATTTACTATAGGCATTTGACATTTAAAATTATTGTGAAGTAAGAAAAAAGTTTACAATTTCATTTTCTAAGTCTACAAGAAATAACTGGTACAAAAGCTTTGCTTGCTGATACTACATTTTCACTTGTTGGGTTTTCAGATGTGGTGCCATTTTCTGGTGTAGGTATTGGTGTTGTTATTTTGCTGTCAGATATACCATGAATCGTAAAATGTGCTGAGAATACACCAGCTCTGTGTTTCTTCTAAGGTGCTATGAATACCAGAAAGAGAAAAGCTGCTGTGTTGGTTGACCCCAGCCCTACAGAATCCCTTACTCTTGTATTTAAATTACTTGTTTACAGTTTTGCACACAGACTGAATTTGAGGGAGCTACTAATCCTGTTCCAGAGCTCTGGGGGAAATACTTCATATGATTTAGAAGCTGTACTATATAAAATCAGTTTTATTCACTTAGTCATAAAAGCATATTCATCTTTCATAGATTTTTGTGATCTCCCCCCCCCAACCTATACTTACCCAAAATAGGATAGTTAGTCTTACTATGTGCTTTCTGCTAACATGTAATCATGCTGGTGTTTCAAATTTTTAATCACCCTGTACAAAGATTATTTATATGCAGTCTAGCTCTATATTAGTTTTCATCTGTTTCTTGAGGAAATGAGACTGACATTATTGTGCTGTTTATCCTGATAACTTATGAGTCATATTATCCAAATTTGGCAAAGATGGAGGTTTCAAGGGAAGTTAATTTGCTCCAAGTTTCGATACTACCGCTATTAATTTGCATCTTGAGAAGAGGGATCCAGATCGACACCTATGCTGGAGGATGGACTGTAGCCTGAAGCCTGTAGTCAGCTGTTGTCTCTGCCATGCTGAAAGGTTGATTGTGGCCAGTAGCTTGGAGCCAGGGACAGATGAGTGGTGCACCCTAGGCTTATTCATGAGATGGGAGCCATGAAAAGATTGAGGCATGGCAGAAGGGGACACCAGCTCATTTCTGTTATTTCCATGCATCAGTCATAGCAAGAGAGCTGAGTCAATTTGTCACACTCAGAAAATGTCCAACACCCCCTTGTCCTCGTCTCTCTCCCAGCTCACCCTACAATTGCAGGATTGGTAGATCATCATGCAAGGAAGCCTGAGGATTTCACACAGCAGGACTGGCCCTTTTGGCTACCTCCTGTCATTAGATCAAATTTGGTATAGAATGAAGCTGCTTCTTTAGTCTCTATACTTTTTTATGCTGCTCCCAAGATTCTAGTCTTTCATTAAGTTGCATCTCACCTGAACATTTTAAGCAACAATTCCCTTCCTTATATAATGGTTTCCATATGTCCGCTCTATCAAATCTAAATATACCATCTTTGAGCTCCATTTTGATGCCATCTGCTTTTTTGTCCTTCTTTGAAACAAGAGAGATGTAATAAGAAAGTGGTTATCCTTGATTATGATCTCAATACAAGGCAGTGGATAACATCCAAAATGGAGTTTCACTAAAGAGAGGTTTGATTTTGACCTTGTTAATTCTTCAGACAAAGAGCTGTTAAGTGTATTATTTCTTCTGTTGTACACAAAACTTTGCATTTGACTGCTCTGTTGACTCTAGCTGTGATACAGAGATATCTGTATAACATTTTTATTTTAGGAAAAATAAATGCATTAAAGATGTTTTGCTCACAGGTAGGAACGTCATATTATCCAGCCTGTATGACTTCCATGTTAAACAAAATTCAGGCTCCAGGATGTTTTCTCTGAAAGGTCGTTGGAAAGGTGAGGACCAGAGATGAAATGATAACATCTCATGTTTACATTCATTATATAGTGCAGTAGTGGGTTGACCTACAGGAAAATAGATCCTATATTTGAATTCCTTCATAACTTCCTAAGTCAATTGTTAGTTCCTTCTGCTGGAGGGAATTTTAGTACACCATGTAAAACTGGCAGCAATTTAGCTATTACTGTATTCAGGTTTTGAGGGCTTTTGACTATTTATATCGTGCAACACTGCAGCACTATCGTTATAAGCAAGAGATTAAAAAAAACCCAGAAAGTAAAACAAGTTTCTATCATAATCTGTGCTGAATTTGTATTTTATGTGCTTTAGTTTTCTTAGAGGTTTCAATTAATCTGCATGTAATCTCTGTTGGAGGACACTGGCACTATGCCATACAACTATGTTTTTAATTTTCCGACATTAACTGCCCTTTTCTGTTTCTCCACCTTTTCATAATTCTGTCCATGAGCTTTTCTGTGCCTGAAATTTTCCTTAAGGCTAGAACTGACACAACTAGTTCTATTCTTATCTGTTTCTATGGCATTTCATCCTTTATTGCTTGGTATTTTCTTACACAATTTTCTATGGTTGTTATGGTAACATTAAATAACAAATCTGTTAATTTTCAAATTATATTACTTTCAAAATGTTGTATGATGTTATATTGCTGAGAAATAAGTATTTTCAGCATTATTAAGCAAATTAATGTGATTAATTAATTTACCTTGTTGTTTTGCAATGTTGCTGCTTCTAGGCAACTTATTATGCACTGTGATTCTACTTAGGGGAGTATAAATAGAATACATTTGTTGAAGTAGGAGAAACTGTTAAATTGCTGAAAATACTTCCTTGCTATTATTATTCTAATGGCCAGGATCTGGTAATCGTGACTGGCATTCTAACAACATCATCACCAACCAGATTAGTAGGCATCTAGTTCATAATTACTGAGATTCCTTTTGCAATACAGACGATCAAATGACATAAATACAAGCTCACAGAATGGAATATATTTGGAGGTATTCATGTTAAAAATCAACAGAATAAGATATTTCTCTCAGATTGTATTTAAATCAGTAAGAGATAATGATAAAGAGGAATGTGATTTGAGATTGAAATGGGCAACAATCTAAAACTTCTGCAAATGGAGTGTAAAGTAAGAAGCAGCAATGAAAATAGAAGCAAAGTTACTTCTTTTACAAAATTAATGATGGACTAGTTCCACAACATTTTTTTTGTATGCAACACGATAATGTTACTCCTTTAAAATGCCTCCTCCTATGTTTTGGATTTTAAAATATTGTGAAGTCATTATTTTGTTTTTTTTAATGAAGCTTATGGTGAATTTGACATTCACTGTAACAAAATTCTTTAAAATTTTCTCTAATGTATTTGTTTTTTACAGCATTGGGAATTCTCACTGTTCATACAATATTTGTATTTTCAATTTTGTGCACATAGGTGTGTGTGTGTGTGTGTGATGAAGTTAGGACGATTATAATGAAAACCTTACCTTTTCAGTGGTGTCAACCCAACAAGACATTGCCGCCTTCGTGTCTGTAGCATCCTTAAATTACTAATGTAACATCTATGGTGGTAGGATGTTGGGACATCGAGACTTGGATTGCACTCTGATTTCAGACTGTAAGAATGCAAGTCTCAAAGATGTTAAGCAGAAAAGGTATAGTTTTTTTCTCCATCAAGCTGGCAGTTTGTTTCCTCAAGGAAAAAGGATTTGGTTAGTGAGTCCACTACTCAATATGTGGCATAGTTCAACAAGGCAGTTTGTGTTCAAAACTGTGGCAGCTTTTCAGAATATGGTGACTTAATGCCAAAAGTAACTTCCCTATCACCAGTAGAATCTACCCAGAAAATCATTTCAGTTCCAAATGAAAATGCATCTCTCTCTTTTGGGTGACAAGGGGACATGATACTAGTACTGGGGATTCTTTAAATAATTACATTTTTGAGGTTCTTAGGAGTTGCTGCTGTATGTGAATACCATGTTTTAAACTATCAGAGGTAGTTTTGTTTTCTACCTGTGACAGGATGTAGAAGTTATAAAGATACTCATGATTCCTTCCCATTCCTGCATATTTCTGCCACATAAGGTGAATTTCTTTTGCATCAATTCCAGAGTGTATGCTGTATATTTACATGTCTTTCTGAGAGTAGAGGTTTTTTGACAGTAAATCATAGTGCATACGTCCAGACACATGCAATAACTGGATCAAAAATTAACCCGAGTGCATTGTTAAATTTATATTTAAAGTCCAGGACAGATACGCAGTCTTTTGACACTAAACTTATGTTTCCTGCATCTGTTTAAGCTCATGCATATCCATCAGATCTATCGGTGGTAAGGGAGTTAGTTATTCACCCGCTTTTTATTCCTACAAACTGAACAATGACACTTAATACATGACCAGTCCTATAAATTTGTACTTTGTCTCTCTTCAGTGTTGTATCTTTGAATGCAAGATAGTGTTCAAACTGAGGAATAGATCTCTGTAAGCAGAAACCCCAGTTTTAATTTACTCTAAATAAATTGCGAGGGCATTTAATAACATCTGTGTTTGTATTTTCGTTTTTGCTTTGGAAAGGCACTTGTATGAAGATGGTCAAAGCTACTGAGCTGCTTTTACAAGGCACTGCAAACTGAAATAAATTTTGTTGGCTTTTAATTATTTCTGAAAGTGCAATTGTGAAACTTAATTTTATTTAAAGCTGAGCCTGTAAACTGTATAGCAACTGACTGCATTGAGCATGGACTTCGCTTGAGTACTGACACCTTGCATTGGAGGAATGCATTTGTCTAGCTCACATTTTTCTTTTGCTTTTTATGTGGTCTAGGAATGTGCTGGATGGGAGTTCACATTATTTCCTGCCCTGGTAGTTAAGTTCGGAAATAATACAGGTGATGCCTTTGGTTCTGCTTCAGTTTCCAAATTATAAACACAAAATCAATTCTAAAACCTGGATTAAATTCCCAACAGTTTTTCTTGAGAGGGATTTAGACTAAAAGTTACAGACACTAGAAGATTACCAATGTTCTGCACTTGAACATTACCAGTGTTCAAGTGCAGTGTGTGTAACCTTTTCATTGTTGATACACTATGCAATGCATAAGATTTTATAATTATTTTCTTTTTCTTTTGGATTTTTAAGTCTAGAAAACTGACCCTTAATTGAACCCTAAATAGTCATTCAAGGGATGGATTGGAAGACCAGCAGAGAAGCCAGAACAGTTCTGCTGAGACTTGGTTCACATCCCAAGGGTTTGTAGAGCTCGTACCATTCCTGAGCTGTGTGCTATGTCATTGTCATCATTCACTCCAGAGGTGCAGAAGGGGAATAGTGAGCACTCTAAATTTGAATGGGGAATTCATGAACAACATTGGCACAGAAGCTTGTACAGTACCTTTTAGCATTGAATAGTGAGTCAAAACTATATCTGCAGATTATAATCTGAAAAACCTAATTAAGTAAACTGGTGTTGCTCTGTTCTCTGTGAGAAGTCAAATAGATAAATACTGTAGACCTTCCTAGGAGATAATTCTGTGAAGGTAAGAAAGAACTGTGCTAATTGTTGGCTTGATTGCACTAATGTTTGTGTCACAGACAAAATGTTTGATAATAAAATATTTCTTTGGCACATGCTTTTGGCAGTTCTGGACTCAGTAAGTGAATATGCCACTGAATCATTGAATCTTAATGAATAGATGTAGTTTCTTAGTTCATAGAGAGTGAGCATCACACTTCTCACAAGGTGGATTTTGTTTTAGAGACTAGATTGAGATGATGGTTAAGTGTACTGTTCAGTGTCTGGATTCCCTGGGTTTCTTGTTCATTAAGATGAGTGGTCCGTTCTTTTTAATTTAGTGTTGCTTTTAGTTGTATATTGGTTCATGGAACTCTGTTAATGTGTTTTAACATGACAGATTATCTTGTTCTGTATTTTCGGGATATTTTTTAGTATATTAATTACAGTAGAGTATTCTACTACATGTTTTTAAAAGAAGATATACTGTATGTTATTTAAAAGCTGCTAGCTAAGTGGTGTTATTCATAGATTTTCTGCATTTGTTCATTTATTTTAAAGTTAATTTAGTCTGTATTAAGAGCAAACCAGTAGATGTCCACTATATTTAGCCCATCATACAGTGGATTTCATCACGTTCATTAAATATCATTTGATGGTGTTTATTTATAATGTGTTTTCCAAATGTGAGGCTAGTGCACTTTAACAAAATTAAAACGAAGTCTACTTTAGTGAACCATCTGAAATGCTTGTAGTGTCTGATTGGTATGATTTATAGATAGCACTTCAGTGGAAGGCAGCATTAGGAACAGTTAATAAACTATTGTTTTGGTGTAGAGATTTTTAAAAATCTGCTCAGTTCTTGAGCCTGAACAATTTTAATCAGATTTCATAACATTAAAATTTCCATCAGCATATGAGGTCTCCAGCCCCTATGATTCAACAAGCTGCTGAATGCTGTGCAGAAGTGGAATAGTACCCTTCCTCTTCTGGGATGCCGTGGGTCAGAATGCTGCTATTGCGTGACCAAATCTTTTAGGAAAACTGCGAACCACATCAAACAATACAGTAGTCAAGCAGTTCTGGGAGGGGAAAAAGAATTCCCAGAACATGTTTGAGGAAGGAACAAAGATTTTTTGAGGAACTATGGGCCGAAACACATTCTTTAAAAGCCAGCAGTGCTTCTCTTTGATCTTTAAAGTTGTACAGAAAAGAGAATTTGGTGCTGTCAGGCGAAGATGCTGGTCACTTCAGGCGGGGGATTGATTCTCCCCCTCCCAGTTCAGTGCAGTCAGTCACTATGTGCAGCGTCCTTGGGCTGGGTGTTGGTGCTTAAGCAAGCTTGGGTGTGCTTGGCTGTCATCCTCCCCCAGTCCCTGTCCCAAGGCGGTAACCTGCAGGCTTTCCTGAGGCAGGGTTCTGCTCCCTGCCATGACTAACAGCTCGGTTAAATCTTTCTGCTTAGCCCAGTCTTTACTGAGTTGCTGCAAGTTTCTGAGGTTTTGCAGACCTCTTTCAACTGATGTCTTGGTTTTCTTGGGAGATTTTGCTGCCTTTGCTCTACTTTCTTCCTTCTCCCAGTGATTAATAAACCCGGTATTTGTTGTTCATAAATTGCCCTAAGTTTTTGAACTATAGGATTTCTCCTGTCTGTCTTTTATCAGTAGTGATTGAAACCCATCCTCTCTCATACGTGACTTCCAGAAAGCTTTCTGCATGAAATAAACCCCAGCAAACAGTATGTCTATCATCTTTCCATTTATTGAAGGTAATATGTTATTTTCCTAGGTTCTTTCTGAATTGGCTGTTTTAAACTAAACTGGATTTTCTTCCTTAGAAAGAATGTAACTAAGTCAAGGTTTCGCAGCAAACAGGATACAAATTTGCCTGTGCGTTTTGGGTTTGGGGGTTGTGTGTCTCTTCCAACAGACTTTTCCTCTTAGGAATATTTAGTTTTGTTGGTTTAGATTTGAGTGTCAACCTCTTAGGCTTCTCAGAAGATTGGGATTCACTTGTATTATCTTTCAGTAGGACACTAAGGTTTGAGGTTTACATTCTTTTAGTCTCTTGCATTGCTCTTCAGGTTAATGCTTTTCTGGGTCTGAGGGTTATTGCTGTGCATGAATTGTTTGCCATAATTCACTATTAAATGAGTTTCCTTTTTTCTTTCTATTTTAAAAATAGCCTTAAATGGACTATTGAGGAAAAATAGCTTTAAAATAGATAATTATATATTCAATGAATTTTTAGATTTTAATACAGTTTTTTTTTAACCACAGGGCTTCTACTTTGAGTTATTTATGTCTGTACTTTTCACTATATTTTTGCATATAGAAAATACTTCAGTGAAACTAGGAGCATCTTTCATTTTTTATTTTATCTTTAGCATGTTTTGGTGTCTTAACCAAATGGGATTTTTTAAATGTTTCTCATCCCTATTACCTTATATCTTTGTTCTTAATGCAGCTTGCATTTATATGTAGATTAGTAGAATTATACAAAAATAAAATACTATTATTTTCTGAATATTTTAAAATGCTCTTTTCATGGAAGAATCAGATGTCAGTGAGGCAGTGGCTTAATATGCAAAAACCATTGGATATGAGGGTAACATTTGGGTTTATGTAGCTGTATGACAGCTGCAGTAGCTGAAATGTGATACATTGAATTCAAGGGCACTGTAATTTACCTGAGCTCAGTATGAAGGATATTTTAGAAGCACTTGCCCTGGAGAGCTATAGACTAATAAAGATAAAATGCTGACTTTTTGATGCTACTTGCTTGCTACACTAAGAGCTTTAGCTAAAGAATTCCTTTTCCTTTTAAACCTTTATATCTTTGCTTGGTAATATTTGAAAGGATGTTTTGGCTGTTATTTTGTTTGTTTTTTTCTTCCCATGCTTTTTTTTTCTCTTCAAAAGCAGAAGGGGTTGGGGGGGAAATCCTGCTTGTTTTTAGATCAGGTGTAGTAGCTACTTTGCCATCAGCACTGTGTGGATATATTTGCAATGAAGTTTAAACAGCATGATGAGTATCCAGATGGAGTGTTTTTCCTAATCTTTAGCTTATTTACTCTGTTGGGAGCTTCTGTAAACATTTATAGTATTCTTCAGGATAAACTGTACAATTAAGCTTGAGATTCCTGGTATAGAAAATCACAGTATATAAAAAGCCACCAAGATTTTCTCTAAGGGATTTCAAACTGTGAATTTTTGCCTGTGATACTCTAGAAGCAATTTTTAAAATATCTGTGATGGATGATGAAATTCTGAAGAAAAGATGATAGCAAATTAAAAGTGTCATGCTTCAGTAGACCCTAGCATGTAGTGTAACAATATACCCTGTGTAAATGATACAGGAAAGAGAGAATGGTAGGATTTTTTCCTTCTGTACACTTAAATTTATTTTTTATGCTTTTCTGTGAGATGCTAAGGATTTGATCTCAAAGGTACTTATTAATGGATGTTTACTAGTTGCAGAGTTTCTGAACTCCATTACTTCAGTTTATTTCCCCACGTTCAGACTCTTTCATGGTGCTTTATTTGTTTTAGTGAAAACTATATACCTAATAGCTACAAAAACACCAGATGCTATAGTAGGTAAAACCAATGTAAACTATATTTGAAATGCTTGGGATACGATAAAGCATCAATACACACTGCCTTACTGTTCTGTCAGGAGCTGGGTAAAATTGCAACAGACAAAAGTTGACATAATTGCTAATTTTACACTGCTGTTCATGATAAGCTGTGCTTTTCCTTAGATTTCAGTTCCAGTAATCAGGATTCTTCATTAAAGGTTTTGACTACTAGATTTTTTCCCCCTGAGCTTTTTAAACCTTTTTAATTGCAGAAATATTTAGATTTCAGCTACCTCCTGATGACTTAGCAATGAAAAGGAGAATAAAAAGACACTTCCCTTCTCCTAAAAATATCTTCGCTTAGGAATCTAATTTTAAGAGTAATTTAGTGAAGGTAAATGGCTCAGCTCATGATTTTTGAATTTTAATACTGGCAGTATTTAATGTGCTCAAAGGAGAGCCCTGGGCACTATTCAAAAAAGGCATGCAAATGATAGTATGAGCTAATGCTACAGAAAACTCTGTTTTGTTCCTAGTGGTGATTTCTCTTGAAATGTCACTTTGTATGAAGCTAAGAAAAGTCTCTGAGAGCTGAAAAATATTGATGGTAGTGACTAAGATTTAGCTTTGTGTTGCTAAAATTATATTCAGTTTTAATGTTAGAGCAGAGAGAATTCTACTAGTGAAAATAGGGATTAATTGTGGAGAATTTATACGCAATTTTATCCCTAGAAAAACATTTTAAAAATACATTAACTTGTCCATCTTTAATTTTCTCTTACATGCTCATTTTACCACCCAAGATGCTTAAGGTAACTGCAGTCCTGTGGAATGAACTTTGACTTTTGACAGTTGTCAGTCCTTCTCACCTGTAAATTGTTCCAGCAAATGAGATTCTTTTTATATTTGTATAACTTTGTGCATTGCAACAAGGATACTTGCTCTTCGGACACCCTGAAATAAATGCTCTCACTCCATTCCCTGAGTGTTTCTTGTGAGTGATTTGCTCACTGTAGTGACAGCAGGGGTGGGGATGGCAGCAAGTCAGAGCTCTGCTGTGTGACCAGTGAGTGCCTGAGACAGCTCATCCTCACCTGACGCTGCTTAGACAAGGTCAGCAGGATTTTATAAACAAACGTAAAGCAGTTCTCCTGTTGCTGTACAGGAGCAGCTGAAGAGACAACAGTAGCTGCAGAGTATTTCCTTGCACACAAGCATGTGACAACTTTTTCACGGATTTTAGATGTGAATTCATAGTAGAGATAAATTGGGCAGAAAGGCCCACCTTGTACCTTTTGGATTCTGACTCAAGTCTAACTTTTTATACCAGTAAAAAAAAGGAGTTTGAAGTCATCAGTGGAGTTCATTCCATTAGAGAAAACTCTTCTCGGCAGAGGGAAGTGAACAGCTGGAGAGAAAAATTTCTGTTATCTGAGACCACTAACAAGACAATCCAAGATATGCACTGGTTAAATCTTAGAAGGTGCTATGGGCAACCTTCTTTTGCAATTGCCATTGATGCAATAATTGTTGCTAGCCATTCTGCTGATAATTCATACCGTAAGAATTGCTAACAGATGGGAAAATAGATGACTCAGAATATAGTATTAGCAATCCATATTTTTTTAATCAAAGGCCCCTGACAGGCATGTTGCATGTAAGGTTCATTTAAACAGTTGCTAGGAAGAACTTGTTTGTTCAAGTAAACACAACAAACTTGATACAGATTACTTTTTGATTGAATATCTATTCTCTTAACAATTTAAACTCTGCAAATACTTCCACTTGTTTTCGTTGCACCAACTTAATAGCAGTATTTCATAATTGACTTTGATAGACTGGAAGTTTGCAATGGTAATTCGTGCATTATGGAATTAATGAAATCTACTTTTATAATATTGAAAATATAATTGGCAGAGAGGTTTTATTTACCTCTCTTACTGTCCAGAATGGATTAAGATTATAGTGTTCTACATCCTCCACAACTTTGGCTTCCGCCCCCTGAAAAGTTTGGATGGCTACAGATATGAGCTGGCCAAGTGTGGCTGTTGAGTTCCAGACTCCTCACCTAAATCCATGGACTGCAAGCACCACCAGGTATCTTAGATGTATGTCCTTCCTTCTGACTCCTGTGCTGGACACATGTGGAAGCCAGTGGTCAGGATTTACATTGTACTCTTTGACTTCATGACTTCTGAGAGTTCATTTTTTATCCAACTTGATCTCCTTCCTTCTGAGCTTATTGCTCAGAACTCAGGTCTGTAGACAGGAATGCACACCTCTTTTCCAAGTGCCCCTTTTGGCCAGATTTTTCATCAGTATGGTTTGACGAGGATCCTAAACAAAATTTGTAAGATACAGTGTGGATCCTCCTGCAGGCAATAGTATTCACTGCAAGTAAATATTCTTTGGTTTGCTGAAAATAGTGATGCAAATGAACCTGGTCCATATGGGATGCCAGAAGTTAGAGCACAAGACAAAAAAAGTAAAACTTGTTGCATTTCCCTCGCAGAAGTTTGGTTCTGGGAGGTGACAGCATCAGTGTGTGAGGAGAGTCCCTTGTGTGTCACTGTTTGAAGACATGTGAACAAACCAGTATTGACCAGAGTAAGAATGTTTTCTGCATAGGTGTATTGGGTTTGTGTGGCCAGGTTTTGGTAGCAGGGTGGCTTCTGTGAGGAGCTGCCAGAAGCTTCCCCCATATCCAGCAGAGCCAGTGCCAGCCAGCTCTGCTGCTGGCCAAGGCCGAGCTGCCTTGGATGGTAATGCTTCTGTGGAATGGTGGTAATGCTTCTGTGATAACATATTTTAGAAGGAAAAAAAAGGTATTGCCTGTGGTAATTGTGGCCAGAGAAGAGCAGAGGGGAGACTATGTGAGAGCAACAACTCTGCTGGCACTAAGGTCAGTGGAAAAGTGAGGGAGGAGGTTCAAGCTCCGTATGATGGAACAGATTCCCCTGCAGCCTATGGTGAGGTGACTGTGCCCATATAGTTCATGGAAGTAAATGGGGATGCAGAGATCCACCTGCAGTTCGTAGAGAAGACCCACACCAGAGCAGGTGGGTGCTGGAAAGAGATACATGAGTCTGTGGGAGTCCCATGCTGAAGCAGGGACCTGCAGACCTGTGGAGAGAGGAGCCCATGCTGGAGCAGATTTCCTGGTATGACTTGCGATCCCGTGTGTGACCCATGCTGGAGCAGCCTGTCCTGAAACAGCTACACCTCATGTAAGACTGACCCACATTGCAGCAGTTTGTGCAGATTGATGCCCATGGGATGGACTCACATTGGGGAAGTTTATGAAGGACTGGCTCCCGTGGGAGGGACCCCACATTGGAGCAGGGGAAGGACTCCTCTCCCTGAGCAGCAGCAGCAATAACATATGATAAACTGATCATAACCTCTATTCCCTGTCTCCCTGTGCCAGTGGGGGAAAGAGATAGAGCTGGGAAGGAGGGAGGGGTGGAGGGAAGGTGCTTTTAAGATTCATTTGACTTCTTTTTATCCTGCTCTAATTTTGGTATAAGTAAATTTAATTAATATCCCTGATTCAGTTCTGTTTGGTCCATGATAGAATTTGGTGAGTGATCTCTCCCAGGCCTTATCTTAGCTCATGAATCTTTGTTCTATTTTCTCTCCTGTCCAGTTGCAGGAGTGATAGAGCAGCTTTGGTGGGTGCCTGGCATCCAGACAGGGTCAACCCACTACAATAGGAAATATTCTTCTGATGACATGCTAATTTGCACTGTATTCAACAAAGCTTGCGTGAGCATGCTGGATTATTTTAAACCCCTGGACTGATTAGCAGTGGCTCCTACCACCTTCACACAAGGGCAGTGTGCTTGTCTGTGGGGTGCTTGTAGCTCTAACCTGTGCTCCAATGGCAACTGGAACACTTCATGCTTGGAGCTGCCTCAACTTTTGGATTTTTACTGTATCCCAGCTTAATGAGGATGGTCACATTAACAAAAGCTTGCTAATGATTCCTTATCGGTTCTGCTCCTTTTTAACTGCTACATGTGGTCTTTCCTGGAAAAGCCTCTAACCTATTACAAATAAATTGAAAAATTAGCAAGGAGAAATTAAATGATTGGTGTCCCATTTGCTAAAAGTTTGAAATAAAGTATACCAAGTTTCCAGACTTACTGGACTGCCAAGTGTGTGGCTGAGTTGCCTTTTCCAAAGATTGTGACTGAAAATTATAGTTCAGTTAGAAGGTTAGTTATGCTTTTATTCTGTGCTATTTGTCCCAGCTTAGGCTGGGGCTGCTGAAAGATACTTCTGCTACTGAAAACTTGGGTCAATGGAGCTGCTTTCTGAAGGGTTGCCTTCCACCAGGATTTCCCCCTTGATCAGGGAGAGGAGAAGGTCAAGGCAGGGGCTGCTAGCACTCAGCTTGCAGCATTGAGAGCTTGTGCTGTAAGGATGTCTGTTTTCTGGTCTCTTCATAGGCAAAGTTGATTTCTCTTGCTTTAGCAAAGCAGAGAATTTTGATGAGGCTTCTTTTCATGTGGTTGTGTCTTGAGAATACATCAGCTTCAAGGAGGAATTATTTCATGTCATCAGGCTCTGGCGGTGGTTTGATTTCCTTGTTTGATTTGCTTCCATTATACATTGTAGCTCTCTTTAATGATTTGGTTAACAAATCATTGATCTTTGAGGAGAAAAGTTTTTTCTTTGTACACGTAATCTTTCTTCTGGAAAACTGGATGTGCTTTCTTACTCTTAAAAGGCAATATCTGTGTGTGGCATTGTAAGTTGGAGTTTGGACTACTGCTTTCCCAAATCCGTGTGATTACCTGGTGAAATAAAGAGTCCCAGTGAAGGCAAACACTGCTACCAGAAACTCCATTCACTGAAGACCTCTGACTTGGAAGTGGCCCATCCTGACACTAATTGCTCTCTCTTTGTGTGGCTGTGGATTTGATCTCTGAAAGGACATGATTGAGTCCATTATGTGGAGTGGCAGAAATTGAACTATTATTGTCACACAAATGCTATCCTGATTACAACTGTAATTGTAACAATTTAATTGTTACAGTTAACAGCTTTTAAAAGCTACTGAAATAATTTAAAGCCTTTCTGAATTCCTGTAGCTTGTACTTCTGAATGCTTCCCTCTCCCTTCCCATTATTGCTAGTAGCCCCAGCAGTTACAACAAGTTACTTGGTGAATTATTTATGGCAGTTTAAATTGCAAACTGTTTGCAAGTGGAAGTAAATGAATGCTGAGCTCTATTGCTTTTAGGAATTTGAACCAAAATATTTATCATGCAGGGCAATAAATTACATAGGAGTAATTAAATATCTTGTTTGAGTTATTTCTATACATCTTATTTGATAAATTTCCTGTTGCATTCAGTGGTTGGAGTATTGCAGATTTTTAGGGTTTGTGAGGTAATACTTATAGCACAGACAGAAGTCAAAGAAATATATTTTTGCATTTCCCAAGGAGACACACATGTGCACAGACACACATACATATTTCGCAGATTCAGCTGTGGCTGCTTAAGTGGTTTTCTCATCTGATGTCAGATAGATGAGACCTTTCTAACTCTTCCTTTTTCTGCCACTTCCTTCCTTTAAATGTCCTGAGCATCAACCATTCATATAGATGAGTACTGTGGATATCTGGCTCTCCTGGGTGACATGTCTGAGATAATTCGGAAAGATTCTTAGTCTCTGGCTTAAAAAATTCATTTTCTTTGTATTTTAATATTCATCCCAGCTGTCTGTGATCTCTAAAGAGTAGTTAATTCTGTTTGCTGGCTCTATTTCTTGCTTGAAATTTAAATACTCACCCACCACATTCTTCTCTGCTAATTTATGAAAAAATGTTTTTCAGGGCAGAATAATTATGTGATTACATCAGTTGGAGTCTGTTCTGTGCAGTTTAAGCCTAATGTCTACAGTGCTAACTGTGAGAGATTAAGTGACTGTCCAGTCTGGCCAAGAGTGGATGGGGGCTTCATCGCTGGCAGTTCTCACAAAACACATGCACGAGATTGTTCAGTGTCTACCTTAGGCCTTTGCTGGTCTGTGGAGCCCCAAATGCATTATTCCTGTCACACGTGGGTTTATTGCTCCTCTTGTCTGTGCTGTGTTGGGATAAGTTAAACAGTGGAGTCAGCACTGTCATCTCTTCCCATTATACTTAAAATCTCTGACTCTTAACTCCTCTAATAGATTTTATTCAGTGAAAAGTGTGCCATGTGCCAGTTACATGTACCAATGGACTAAAAATTAAATAGAATAGAGCAGGCTTTTAATCTTTTCTTTCTCTGAAAATGAAAAGATCTTTTTCTGCAAAAGTCTTGGTGGCTGAGGAATTCCTTTCCCCCATCCTTTTTTCTGTCTATCAGATGGGAGGAGTACTGGATAAACTGGATGGTATTTGATGCCTTGGGAGGCAGCTCTTTCCTTCATAAGGAGAAGAAGAGTCCTTAGGAGAGAGCAAGGGAGGGCAAAGGAAGTGTCCAAAGGAGGGCAGCAAAGATGGTGAAGTGTCTGGAGGGGAAGCCATGTGAAGAACATCTGAGGTCACTTGGTCTGTTCAACCTAGAGAAGAGGAGACTGAGGGGAGACCTCAGTGCCATCTGCAATTTCCTCATGAGGGGAAGAGGAGGGGGAGACACTGATCTCCTCTCTGTGGTGACCAGTGACAGGACCTAAGGGAATGGCCTGAAGTTGTGTCAGGGGAGGTTTAGGTTGGATATCAGGAATAAGTTCTTCACCTAGAGGGTGGTTGGGCACTGGAACAGCTCCCTAGGGAAGTGGTCATAGCATCAGCCTGACAGAGTTCAAGAAGTGTTTGGAACGATGTTGGCAGGCACATGGTGTGACTCTTGGCGCTGTACTGTGCAGGGTCAGGTGTTGGACATTGATGATCCTTGTGGGTCCCTTCCAACTTGGCACATTCTGTGATTGTGTAAGACCAACATTGCTGAGCACATCTCAGGTCTCATACAGGTCTTGGGGTCTTTGGTCCTTGAAGATATTTTGACATCTGGGGTTTAATTCTCTTCTTTATTAGGAATCTTACAGTTAAAATTATATTGCATGAAAATGTGTGCCTTTTCTGTATGCTCGGCTATACATTTCTGATGTGCCCTCTCTCTTTATTATGGCTTCAAATTATTTATTTACTATGTGCAGTATGCTCTGTTAGTAGAAGTCATAAGGCTGGGGTTTGGACTATATGTAGCAGTATGTGTTGCTAATTTATATGTCTCAATTGCTGATAAAAATAAAGATCAAAAGTAGCAGTTCATTCCTCAGGGAAAACAGATCAGACTGTGTTGATGGAAGCCTGCCCTAGATTCATGAATGAGGTATTGACTCATTAGTAGTTGATTCAGAAAAGTATTTTTTTTACCCATGCGTTAGGTAGTGTGCTTGTTTGCAATGTCAGGATATTTGCAAACAAAATAAAGATTATCCCTTTCCTAGGAGGAAATTATATGTACTATTTGAAATTTGCTGACTATTTTTCACACTGGTGAAGAATAATTGGCAAATTGGCAATTCTGACAAGAGAAATTCAGAAAGGCACTGAATTACATCAGGAAAAAAACACATAGGCCAGACAAAGAATGCATTTCAAATGCAGGTTATTCCCTGCAATAGCAGGTGGAGCAGTTCTGCCCGATGTGCCCCAGTATCTGACGGAACTCCAACCTTTGTTTGCAGCAGCCAGCAAGGCAGTGATGTCATTTACATGTTAGATGACCAGTGACTTTTAATGAATGAAATGTAATGAACTGTTAAACATTCTGAGAATATATATTTGGAAAGAAAAGAACATGGTCAAAGGTAACCCCCCTCCAGGAATACCGGAAATTATTTCATGTATTACTTAAAACACCGTTAGCAATTTGTTTTGAGTAGTTCTGACAGCAGTCTGTTGAGGAAGACAGGTATCTTGTCATTATCAGAAAGTAGTCGTGAATATCTGTCAGAGTATTACTTACAGCAGCTGTCTATTTTTCAGGCTTCTGTAAGAGACAGAAGTTCAGTAAGAAGTATTTGATTATGCAATATAATTTATTTACATGAGTATGTATTTATATATATTTGTATTCTGTGGCATGCTTTTATCAGCCTGATGAGTTAAACTCCAGCTCTGTATTTATTTGCAAGGTTTGCAAAGGGTTTTTTATTTTAAATTAAATGTACCATGTGTTTGCTTTCTTAGACTGTTATTTACTGTGGAGCACACTAAGGCTTTTGGCTATATCAACAGTTTTATATCAGTATACATACACTCAAGCGTGTAAAAACCCTGCAGCTGTAAATTAAAGGCTTATGAAAGGCAGTGGTTTTCATTTTTGTTGGAAACAGTTTCTAATATTTTTTGTTGGGTTGTTTTTTGTTTGGTTGTTTTGCAGTTAAAGAATCTGAGTTTAGAAGAATTACAGATGAGATTAAAGGCTTTGGACCCTATGATGGAACGAGAAATTGAGGAGCTTCGTCAGAGGTACACTGCGAAGAGGCAACCTATCCTAGATGCGATGGACGCAAAGAAACGGAGGCAGCAAAATTTCTGAGTTTGTTTTCCGTTCAAACATAATACTAGGAGTCAGTGTGGACGCTGGTAACTTTGTAAGTCAGAAGGAATTAGATCATGAGAGTTTCAAAAAACCAATCTGTTAAATTTTCCTTCACAAGCAGTGACAATTGCAGCAGTCAAGAACATACATATGGTGTTCTGCAGAGGCAGCGAAACACATTACCACTTGTTTGCATTTTCAAATGTTTAATGTAATAGAAGTTTAATCTGTTACTTCCCAGTCTTTTTCAGGTGTGTAGTGGTAACTTGGTGTTGTACATTGGGAATTGTGTTTTGGAGCATCTGGAATGATTTCTTGATTGTGCAACACTACCGAGCCTTATATTGCAATGTATTTCTCTCCCACTTAGTAGCATATTTATTATGTAATCTTTGGTTATCCTATTTATTTTATGCCTGGTTTCTGTTGGGAAGTATTAGGATAATACTGTGGAGAGCAGAGTCAAATTAGATAAAATTGATATTGTAGTATATTGAAAAGCTGCTCACCACTGTATTATCTTTTAAAACTCCAATTTCAACAGGTATCCCAATTCAGGACAGCACTTGAACATGTCTCCAGCCCATTCACAGCAGTAAGATTTAGGAATAAAGTAAGTAACAGGCACATGTTTTTCTGCTCTCCTGAATCAGAGACTGTTGTAGTTGAGTAGTACAGTTGTTACACTACAGAGCATTCTTTGAGAGAGTATTTCTGTCATTTGTACGCACACTGAGTCAGCTGTCATTAAAGAAGAAAACAAGTGCCTAATCAGTTTTAATTTTTGTTACTCAAGAGAAGCAATACTTACAGTCACTCCTTCAGTGTAAACTTCAATTGCTATTGCAATTTTGACCAGTATAAACCTCTATTTTGCACCGTGGTTTTTTAGTGAAGTAACAGCTACACTTTCAGGATATGTTTTTTGATTCATTTGGGTTTTTTTTTTAATCACTGTTTTGACGGGAGAGGGGAATTATTAGTGCTTTGGGGTTTGTTTGTTTCACATTATGACTACAAAGGGATAGTAATTTAAAAACCAAAGAAAAGAAATTGAATACTTATATTTAATAAGTATAGAAAAGAAGCAACATTTAATAGTGTTCTGAGGGGTTTGTCCTGCGATTGCTAAACATTCAAAATTCCTGTAGTCTTCTGTTGGTAGATTTTGGGGAATCAGAAATGCAGGACCAAACTCTTAATAGCTTTTTACAAGTTCTTGTCTGGTTTATGTTCTGGAATATCTATTGGTAGAATTTCCGACATTGTGAGAAATATTTCAGACTTAGCAGAAAATGTGATCCACTCTCTGAACAATCTACTGTGTTCTCTATTGGAATCTTTACTATTGTTGCCTTGTATGTAAATAACTTCACTGTGATAGTTATACTTCTTCAAACAATACAGCTGAAAAGATCTTTACATGCAGCCTTCAGCTTAATGGTGACTACTGTATGGGCATCTTCTGTTGAACGTTTTCTGGAAGTTAGTAATCATCTCATACCTCTTAACATTAATTGTCAACACATGTGGACCATTTAGATGGAACAGTGCAGATTTTGGAAATGATGCATTGTGTCACAATCACAAGCTTATGCCAATGGAAACAAACAGTTCTTACAGGGTCAGCATTCCACAGCCATGCTGGTACCAGTACTTGGGTTTGAGCCGTATATGGCCGTCGTCATTCTCTGTGTGTTTGCATGTACACCACACTCTGACATGTAAACCCTAGAGTCAAATAAATCTTAATTGTGACTATTAGAACATCCTTATCCTGAGCTCTCTTCATACTTCTTAGAGCAATGACCATTCCTTGTGAAAGTGCAAGAACACAGAAGATCCATAAAAATTACTTTAGGCAAGATAAAATGCACCTGGTAGTCCCTACGCCTCACATTTATACAATGAAATGATGTAAAGTAAAAAATGGTATAAACATATCACTGTCATTAGATTATAATCATAATGCAGGAAAAAATAACAGTAGCAACTTCTCTCTATTAGTATGGTTCTTATTTATTTAAAGTAATTTCTACTTGTTGAACTTCCTGTTCCCAAAAACTTAAATGGGTGTGTGCATACATTGATTTGTGTAGATATACACACATATATATTCATATCTATATATATAAGAGAAAATATAAAACAGGTTGAAACCATCAGGAGAGGAACCTAGCCTTGCCTTTTCTTGGTGTGCCTTTTAAGCAGTGTCATTGTCTAGACACTCTAACCTGCATCCTTAGCAGCTAGATTTTCCCTTACTCAATCTTAAACTTTTCACACCAAAAATAAGACCTTGAGTTTGAATAATGTGGCTTTACAGTGTAACAGATGATATAAAAAGTTCACAAATTTCCTATTTTGTGTATTCTGAAAACTTCAGTAATGTGATACCCTAAAGATGAATTTCATATCCTGAGGGTCTCCAATAAAAGGCTGTTTTAGACTAGAGCTGTTGCATCTGACATCTGAAAGCTATCAGAAGGTACAGGACATCCCTTTTTTCTATCCTGATGTGTCTGCATAGAAACAACTCAGACTTTGTGCACATGCATACACACAGGAATGGAATATACATGCATGAAAAAAATCCGAATGCTATGAATGAAACGAATAAAACAAGCTACTTAAAAGGGTGAAAAATAGCATCTGATGTACTGTAAACTGGGTAGGTATAGGATGTTTTGACCAAAGAATACTTCCATGAATTAATATGAAATTAGTGTGTTGCCATTCTGGTGTGGTGCAAACTGCAGTCCGTGAAAGTGCTGCCTTAGGCTTCAGCAGCCAGCATATGCAGCTCTAAATTCTGTGCAAACATTAACATAGAGAAATAGGTTTTGTACTCAGAGATGGATGCCACTTATTTTTTCTTTCTTTTGTTTATATAAATTAATTGTCCACGTTGATGACTATACATCTCTACTGGAGGATAAGCATCTCTGTAAAGGAAAGCCAATAGTACAATAAATAAGATACTTTAAAAGCAAGCCTTGCAGGAAATCTAATAGAACTACTGACAAGTTAACCTTCGGTAAGATTTTAACCAAGCAATTTCTTGTTTGCTTCTGACTTTGTATGTTTAGGTTTAGTAAGTTAAAAAAAATGAAAAATCATTGCTTATTACTAAACATTTTTAATAAAAGCTAATTTTTCATGTATAATTGTTGACTTGTTCATTCTAACTGAAGCAAAATTATCTTAATAGTAACCATTAATGTTTATTTCCATAGTCATCCCTCATGTTTTGTTTCCTTTCTGTAACACTGTGAGCACAGAAATCCATGGCTCTCAAAGTCAGCTCTGGAAAGGATTTTTCCAGATCACAACATTGCTGCAAGAACTAGAAGTCTGAGTAGATCAGGCCAGAAATCCTCAGCACTCTGTGGAAGTCCCTCTCTCTGCAATCTGATGGTGCTAAAGGCACCTGAGAGGGCTGAATATCACCCACACATCTTGGCCATCTTCTTAGACATTCTTTACTTGGAGGTACTGGTGAACATAAGGAGTTTGGGTTGTTCCTTTGTTGTTCTCATCACACTAGAAAACCAACAGGCAATGGATAGGCTTAAGTAGGAAAAGTGGCTACATTTAATGTCTTGAACATAATTCCATTGCCCATTTCTTTTCTGACTTTTAAAAATTATTCTCTTGGGAACTTGCTCACAAATTCATGTTAGTAAAAGGGATTCATGACCGATGCTCCTTAGTGAACCACAGTGTGTTTGAAGTGACAAAAGTATACTGCTAATTCAAATTAATCTGATATTTATTGGATATTATAATTATTTACTCTTTATTTACAGTAAATAATAGCTTGTCTGCATTGCACAGTGTATTCTGATGAGAGCGCACAGTGGCTCAGTCTGCTTTTCCATTCAGTGTGTTGAACCTTCAGATATAAATACAGCTCCTGGTGAGTGAATCCCTGCCCAAGTACATGGCCTGACTCACTGCTGAAAGGCACTGGTGCTTCCAAGCAGAATGTGTACTGTACAACCTCTGTGAAGCACTTGGTGTGCATGTGGCTCTGTCAGTGTGGTATGATGAGGGTTACTTTTTCTTAAGTGTATACCTGTTTATAAAGCTAATCAAAAAGATGTCACAATGTAAGAAAGTCTTTATTTCTTCACATTCTTAAATAGGACTCCAGCTTACGATAGCAATTCTTTATATTTCCAAAGGTAATGATGGATGTTAAATAGTTTAGGTTGGAACACATCTCTGAGATCAAGTCCAGCTGTTAACCTAGCACTGCCAAGTCCACAGTAAACCACGACCCTAAGTGCCACATCCACATGTCTCTTCAATACCTCCAGGGATAGTGACGCCACTACTTCCCTGGGCAGCCTCTTCCAGTGCTTGATGATCTTCAGTGAAGAATTTGTTCCCAATACCAAATTAAAACCTACCCTGGTGCAGCTTGAGGCTGTGTCATGCAGCTGGCTGGGAAATTTGCTGTGGGATATTTCTATGCGAGGCTGTGATGCAGCAGTGTTATGCCCAGTATTGCCAATGAAAGCCTTGGAGAAGACACATCCTGGGTAGCCCATGTTGTTTCTCATGATTGTGTTGTGCCAGATGGAGTAATAGCTTAAGCTTTTTGGGAAAAGGCACATTACATTGATGGCTTAGAGTGAAGGCATTAAGTTGCATTTGTGAAATACTTTTTCACAAAATGGATTTCTCCTGTTTGTTCAGTGCATTCATTCTGGAAAGGGCCTATCTTTTACAAAATGTGCTCTCATCCACTTTGATTTGGTTTAATTTGTTAGCATTTTTAAAGCATGTGTGAAAATTCCCCACATTTTTCTTCTTCTCCTTTCTGCTCAGGAAAATGAGTGTGGGCATTACTTTTCAGAGCATTCCATAAGCCAATTGTCCTTTGGACATAGTGGGCACATGAACATGTCAGCAACAGTTTTTATTCTCTTTTTTCTATTCAGAGATCTCTGAAGTGAAATCTCAGCTGTCCTGTTTTTCCTTTCTTAGAAAGGATGGGATGTTCAGATTCGAAGTGGATTTTTCAGAATATTTGTTAGTCTCAGACCAACAGATACTTTATACTTTTTTCCATTGTTTGCTACACAGTCCTCAGGATAGATTCATGCTTCATTTCACTTGGCCTTCAGAGAGTCTTCTGGGTTGGAGAAGAGTGGTATTTGTCACAGAAACAGGAAGAAAGAAATAATTTTTAAAAATTTTCTTTGGGGAGAAAAGGTGAAGAATATGGCATCTGCACCTGGCCAGGCTGCTTATGAGGGTAACCATGGATGTGAGGAAAAAAAGTGCTGGCTGAAAAAAGCAGATCAGGTAGTCATCTGTACAACTTATTGCTCTGTGTTGATGTTTCACATCTGATTTTCTTCATTCATATTTATTGTTTTCTATGTTCATGCTTTCTTTATGCTGTTGCTACTTTAAAGATAGAATTCTTAATTTTTTTAAACTTTATGAATGGAAACACACCATAACAGTGCCAAGTAAACAAAAATGGAAGAAGAGCCCAATCAAAGTCACCAAAATGGGGATGTTTTCTTCTTTTTTCCTTCCCCCTTTCCTTTCTGGGGTTACAGAGGCTTTTGATGGCAGATGTTGCTTGTCTCTGCATGGAGAGACTTCCCATGCTCCAGCCCTGGGCAGACATGGATGGATATGGTTTTATTGAGAGGGCTGGATAAGCAGTGCCCCTACTCAGGATGTTGTGTAAGTGTTGTGCCCTGCTGGGAGCTGCTGTTGTCCTCCTGCTCCTCTCCCTGCCAGGCCGTGGTGCAGGCACTGAGGCTCCTGCAGTGCATGAGGAATCAACACACAGCAGGAGTCCCACTTTGCCAAGAGACTCTGTGAATCTGGAAGCAGGATAGCACTAAGCTCAAGCCAATGCCTGTGGTCTGGGAAGCCTTGCAGGAGCTAGCTCTTATCTCAGGGAAAAGGCCATGCTGTGGTGGCAAACAGCTTTTGATGCCACTTTATTTTATTGGCTGGACTGCAGCATAGCCATAGCACCCAATAAGGCTTGTCCAGACCAAGGAGTCTGAGAATCACATTTAACCCTTGGGAAGGATAAAGTTCCTTGTGTCTATTTTTTTATTGATGTACAAAAATTATTTAGGAACTTAGTGCAGTGGAAGAGTCTGTGTAATGGCATCAGCTAACAATCTCTCCATGCCCTGTGCCAAGACCTTTCTTAGTGCATTAGCACTATTCCTCAGCCTCCCAAGTTCCTGCTGTGGGAGCTGGGTTTAGCTTTGCCAGAAGTGATGGTGGGAACAGAAGTTTTCATGTGCTGTAGGCAAACAGCCAGAGTTCTTGCCTGGTGCTGGTACTTGTTCAGTGCAAACAGGCCTTTCTGAAGGCCACAGAAAATTCAGAGGGGTAAAGTGGGCACTAAGGGAGCTGCCCAGATTCCGGCTGCAGGAAGACATTGGAAGGAATTAAACTGTAATCTGATTCTGGGCTCAAATACTGGTTTTCTGTCTATCACAATGGGGGAAAACATTAATAGTATTTACCATTGCACTGCAAACCCCAGCGACCTTAATTTTTTTTTCTTTAGGTGTCACTAAGCTTCAGAAGTGAAATTTGTAAGTATACATGGCCACATGCTAATGTATCAGAATATATTTTCTTCTGTCAAATTAGTTAAACCGCATGTTGTTTACTAAAAACCTGGTTTCCTCTCCCTGCGGATATTTCTTCTGAGTTCAGGTATTATATATTGCAGTATCTCTCCCTAGCTTCTCCCAGAGAAAAGCTCAGCCCTTCTAGTTCTGTTTCTCTGCTCTGGACAGTATTTGGAGCTGACCAGTACAATTCTTCAGCTGTTCCTCTGCTGCATACAGGTGTGCCCAGAAACAAGCACCCTGCCCCCCATTCCTCCTTTCATTCCCTCAGTGTCACTGGAAGGATTGGTGCATGAGAAGATGGCTGTGGCCCTCAGATGTTTCTAACACTACTTTTTTCCCCTGTTCAGATCTTCCTGCTTTGCATTCCTCCTGGGCTCCCAAAGCCTGCCTGGTCACTGTTAAAAAAAGCCTTGCAGCAAATACATCAAAGAGGGAGACCAAAAGCCTTTGAGTTGATTTATCTGACACTAAGCCTTTTGTGTGATGCATCAATTGATATTTCATTTTTATTGCAGTACAGTGGGGTATATAGGCTTAACAGCAAGAGGTGTCCTTTTGATCTCTCATCGCACATGAAAACAGGTGTCATAGTCCAGAGATTATGGAGGTCAGAGATTATTTGAGGAAGGATTAAGCAGAAGTACCATTTTTCATAGCAACCATATCCAAAAGCATGAGATTCTTTTAAAAGTGCAGGTGTTTTACCTGCTGAAACTATTAAAGAAGACTAGAATTTTTCAAAGCGTTTTGTATTAAAAATGCGGAAACAAGTCAAACGCTCCACTTATAAATACAATTAGTAAAATAACTTTTTATGAGTCTCCTGAAATCCGGAAGAAATTTTGGGTTGCTTTTCCTGTTAGTTGATCTTTACAGAAAATGGCCTTGAGACTGTTCAGAAAATAATAGGGTGACTGTATTAATGTTCAACACTGCACCGATTTATATACACATACAATTGTTTAGTCCAAATCTGATTCACCTCAGAAAGTGAACAAAATTCTCTGATGTGGTGAGTACTGGTTCAATATTTCAATAAATTCAACCGAAATATTGCTCTGACTCATTCCAAGAGTCTCTCATCCCATTAGAAAATCTAAAACAACCAAAAGCAATTTGGTAACCCACCATAGGTATGTGGGTATCTCTCCTGCTAAGGAAACACATCCACCACTGCTTGCTCAGCTTTTATAAAAATAGATTAGCTTTTGAGGCTGTTTACATTCCACTATGTAATGTGGGTAAAATCAATAGCAATAGTGTTAGATTGAACAAACCTAAGAAACCTATTTCTCCTAGTTAGTGTAATTATAACTTTTGTTGACAAGCAGATGTTTAAACAGCCCCCAAATGCATAATTATTAGAATAAATAAGGAATTGAGGATCTCTAGGATTATAGGACCAGCAATACAGTAGCTCTGCATCCCAAAAATTAATGCAAATTTATTCCAAGAGTAGGTATTATTTTGAAGCCTTTTAAGTGTAGTTAGTGCTGATTTATTCAACCCATCAACTGACATAAGTTTATACATCTCATAGCACTTGTCTTCAGTTACTGCCTCCACAGAAAGCTGAACGGTTTGGTTGCATCTTGCAGTTAAGAGTAGGAGAAAGTCTTATTTGCACAGTATTTGGCTAATGTGCACTGAAGTGTTTAGTTCAGCTCTTTGCTCTAGAACAGGAAGCAACCATTCTGGCATTTTTAGAAGAGATTACTGCTCCATTTCTGAGCTGTGTTCCAGCTTCTGTCCAGATCAGTGGATCGAGACTGCTCAGGGCTAAATGGGCACCTTGCTGCAGAGCCAAACAGCTGCTGTGTTCCCTTATCACAGCAAGTGACAGAACCTGCATGGCCTTACCTGCCCAAAATATTGTGAAGCTGCCAACCTCATGTTTGGAGTGCCATGCTGCTGTCCCAGGTGAGGGGAGGGTATGTCTAACACCCCTGGCTGTGCTTAGAAATTTGAAGTCTAAGCTTTTGGAAGGTGGTCTCTAATTTTTGGCCCAGATCTCTAAATGAAACCATGCAAGACATGGCGGTCCTGTGCACTTTGCAAGGAAAGCACTGAAACACTGTTCAGCTGCATCTTTGTTTTCCATTCAGCTTTATTCTTCTTTTCTGGGCTGCATTGGATTAATGCTTTATTTTAAAAGCCCAGAACTGAAATAGACTAACTTTTCATTCCCCATGGCTTTCTTCTCATCTTCTCTGGCAAGATGAAAAGATGCACTTTGCTTTTTAATACTGCTTTCTCAGGATGAAAAACTGTCAGGTATCTTGTTTCAGGTATCATTAACTGTCTAGCAAAGCCTTTTTCTTCCATATTCTTGGTATGTCTAGACTGACCTTTCTCTGAATCTAAAGTGATTCCTAAGGAAATCAAATGCACCTAGAAACACCTGCCACCTCCTTTCCTTTCCCAGCATGTTAAATTGTTTTGGTGCTCTGGGGCTCCTGCTGAGTGTGAGGAAGCGTATTTGTATTTTTGTGTGCTGGTGGATGGGCCAGTGCTGTGTTACTACTCACATGAAGCAGAGTCTTTTGTGCTCTCCAGCACTGCCCTGGTAGCACTGGGGAGAGCACCAGTACAGCTCCAGTTTAGGGAATGTAGAGCCAGGAGTGGGGCTGCACTCACCAACGTACAAGGAAGGCCTGAGCATTTTTGCCATCAAAAACATAAGCAAAATTTCCCTTTATTTATAAAGCATTACCAATACTGCAGCTGAGAGGCCCCATGCAAGAATCAAACCTGGTAGTGCCAGGGTCAGAGTAGGAGCTGCATCCTGATTTTGCCTGGTTGTGATGTCCCTGTTGGGGGGACCTGCTGCCTTGCCGCTCTGCTGACCATGCAAGAGAGGGAGAGACACATAAGGGGAGCAGGATGGGGATAAGCCACTCTTCTGGAAGGTGCTTGCAAGTGGCCTCAGCCTCTTCCTCTTCTTCTTTAAAGCATGCTCCCACAGGAATGCTGAGAGCCAATTCACCAAAGAAAAATACATCCAGGGCTTCTTCCTTCAATAAGAAGGGATCAAAATGTTTAAAAGTGATCATGATAACAGTGGCAGTAGGAAGGTGTGCCTTGGTATGGAAAGAAGAAAGAAACAACATAGAGAATGGATTTTTCCCAAAGTAAACCACAATTTAGACATGTTATCTGTTGCCATACTTTGAAAACCTAACATAGGGAGGTGCTAGCCCATGGTCTGACATGCCTAGACACTTACACAATAGAAATAAATTAGAATGTACCTGGTAATTAAATGGATGGTCCTTAAAGGGGCTATGGTAGGGTGTCAGTATTCAGAACATTTCCTAGAATGGGACAGAACACGAATTTCAAAAACAGCATAGTAATTTGAAAGGATAATTTCCACTGAAAGTTGGTGGAATTGATGTTCCTAAAGGAACTCCAAACCCTCATTTTGCTGTGTTACAACCCCACCACATCACCTTTCTTCATATGTCATGGAGGCTGCAGGAACAGCCACGTCAGGCCATGGCAGACAGATGGAGAGGGTGAAGCAGGAGGTGCAGGACTTGGAATGGGCAGCATAGCAGCTGATGGCAAGCAAACTGTGCTGCTGTGTGAGTACCACTCATCTTTCAAGTAAGATTAAGAGTCTTCTTTGAACATCAACAGTATCATCAGTGGAATAGTCTGCTCAGAGCTACACAGATTTTTGCACCACACAGAACACCTGCACTTTGGGTGACAACAAGCAGATGTTGGACCGTGCATCTGAAAGTGGGCAGCTCTCTTAGGCTGCTTTAGATCTGTAGAAGAAATTGTCAGATTTATAGGAGTCTTTCTGAAAATCTTAGCCCTGTTTATATCTGAACAGGGATTTGTGAGAAGCCAGAGCCCATTAGTACCCTTAAAGAAAAAGCTAGAGTGGGAGGTGCTGATGTTTCTTTGCACTTCTGTGAAGCTGAAATGCTGGACTTGTGCCACTGCCTCTTATGGCAAATTCATGTGTTTATCCAAGTGATTTAGGGTTGTGTGTAAAGGGTGAGGCGATGTCAGGCAAACAAATTTCTGCAGTGGGAGGTCAGTGTGAGTCCCAACACCTGTGAGATGATTCTCCATCCTCTTTTCTAGCAGGGAAAATAAATTCCAGAGCCAGACCTTTGCCAGCAGTGTCATATGATCTTGGGAAACACTTTCTAGACTGTTTGGAGGTTGCTTCCTCCACTTGACAACCTATAATTTTATATATAAGAGGTGAAGAGATCCACAGTCTTTAATGAGAGTGATGTTTCTTAGCAGCTTCAATGATTGCTCTGTAGAACCGTTGCTTTGAATAATGTATTACCCATTGCTCTATTTTTAACCCCGTAAATTATTCTCAGATGAGAAGCATAGTCTTTTTTTTAAGGAAAAGGCAGAATCAGTAAAAAATGCTTCAGAAATCAGATGGGAACATTCTTTTACCCTGTCTGAATAGTGTGCAACTTGAAAATTAGTTACAGGAGATCAAATTAATTTCTGGTGTAACTTAATGGGATGCCAGGTGCATAAATTGGAAAAGAAAATAAGAATAACATGATGAGAAAAGAATAGTTCTGGCACAACACCTCACCAAGGGATATGAGCAGTGACTTGGGTTGAATGTTGTGTGAAAGCACCATCAAAGGTAGATTAAAGTTCAGGAATATTGTGAGAGGAAATGGATAACCAGCACAGCAGGAGCAGTTACTCCAGGGGCTTTCTGCTGCTTATATGTGCACAGCTGGGGCCTCTAGGGATGGGGGTTATTTTGGAAGAGATAAAAGGTCGTGTCAAGTTGATTTAGTGCCTACAAATGCTGGTGGTATTTTGTTTAGTCCCTAATCTGTCAGGTAGGGAACAAGAAGCTTGTACTGTTTGTTCAACTGAAAAATGTGGGTTCCCCATCAAAATCAGCAATTAAGAGCATTTCTGAGAATAGAAATTTAGCTTGATGTGCATGTTTAAAAGAAACTTATCTTCACAATGAGGCCCAGGCTTCTCTTTGATTATAATATGTACTCAGAATGTCCTGAAACTTAAATCAGTTCTTGATCCCTGCTGAAAGATAATTTTTTATGCATTTAATTTACATTTTGTGGCACAAAACAGAGTTCTTGAGTGCCATTACACACTTCTGGGACAAGTCACACAGTACAAAGAGCACCAGATACAGTAGTTCCCTCCAGTCTTGTAAAGTTCTATACAGAAAGGTAGAAATACTGGAGGTATTAAATTTGGGAAACTAAATGCAAAGTTTTTGCTTTTAAGTTTGCAATCTGAAGTAGCTCATGCTCTGTATAACATGTGAGGAAAACCAGACTGTTTTCAAAATGGAAAATCTGCAGGGAAAGAGAGAATTAGCAACCGATGAAAGTAAGTGAGTAATAAACCAGGCAATAATACAAAATCTGAATATACATAAAAAGCTTAATCACAATCTAGATGTAGATTTTACATTTCAGGAACATAATGTAGCATATTGCTTCTCAAGGGCATCTCTGACTCTCATAATAGCTTAGATTTGCACTAGAAATCCAGATTCTCTAGCAGTTTATTCCTGGCAAGAAAGTAAGTTACCTCATTTGAAATATTACCACAATTCTCATTTAAACAATACAAAGCTTTTAGACAAAGGAGAGTAGGCACAGCATTTTCACTGGTGTCAGAAAGGTGACTGTCACAGGCAGGAGGAGGACAGGCCAATGCAATGTTCTTCAGTAAACTGCACATCCATAGTAAGGATATTTCTGACCACAGAAATTTTCAGATTTCCAGCTCTGGAAAAAGTGTCCAGTTAGTCCTGTCATCCTTCAGTTCTGACCCACTGGTTTATGGAAGTGCAGATGTCCTGCTCTCACATAACTGTGAGTGAAGAAGTCTGGCTAAAGTACTGACTGTGCAAAAAATACCCTGCCTCTTCTCCCCTGTGAGGCTTTGGAGAGATTACATTTTTTCTTCAAAGTGTAATGAAACATTTTCCTGTAGCTTTTATTAATGAGAGCTAAGTTTTCTCAGCACTTACTGCACTGAGTCCTAGAATAGACACTACTTCATAAAATGGCAGGAAAGCTGTGTCTTATTCTTCCTTACCTGGATATTTTGGGGCAGCTAAGACAGCAACATTACTTAAATCATTAAAGTGTTATTCTGCTTAGTGAAAAATTCTGTCAGTCATAAGCAAATATTAAAGCTGCTATACATTACTGTCCAATGCTCAAACATAGTAAGTCTAAGCAGAAGTAATGCAGAAAAAGGGCTACATCCCCTAGCGTGGTCAGGAGAACAGGACTTGTAAAAAGAAAGCTAAAAGGAAGCTTGAGAGGTATAAACCTGTGAAAATACGTATGTAAGGCCATATGGTTGCTGTCTATAAATACACTAAGAGGAAAATGAAATATTTAAGCTAAAGAACAGTGTTGGCAAAAGAAAAAAAAAACTGGCATAAAGCAGCCATTAATAAAATTATGCTAAAAGTTGTACATGTCTTGGAGAGCAGCACAGCTCTGGAATGGTCTTCAGGAGAAGGGGGGAGCAACAATGTGACTACTTTTAACATGGAGTTGGTTACGTTTATGAAAGGAATTCCTGTGCACTGTGTAAAGTAATTGTCATGATAATAAGAACATCTTAAATTTCAGTACTTTATTTATTTAGTGTCTTTGATCAAAAGCACTTATATAAAAATGTAATAATGAAAATTCCTTTCAACTAGTACAATAAAAGTTGGAATTCCTTGGGGTATTTCATTTTCTTTAGTAAAATGCAATTTGGACATGTTCCATTCAATATTTGCAGAAATGACAGAGCATCAGCCCTACAAATAACAATAAATCTAGAACATAAGATAAGCTATAGGTTATTGAAATGATGTGTTGCAAAGTTAAATCCTACCTTTGCAATGTTAAATTAGCAACAGCTGGGGGAATTTGTGGGTCTTTGGCAAGTCTACAGGTCTCACCAAATAACTGCCCTGAAAGTTCCTGGTTTTCAGCTCTGTAAATCTACTGCTTATGAAACTGAGATAAAACCACTGCTTGGAGCTGAGTTTTATGAAAGCCCCAGCCAACAGACACACAGTTTGGTATCAGTGAGAGAATTTGCCACCCTTGCAGCACCTGACTGCAGTATATGTGCTGCCCCTGCCCACCTCTTCCTCCCCTTGTTTCTTTCTTGGTATTTCAGTTCAACAGGTGACCTCACGCTGCTCTGTGTGTGGGGTGGCTGTTTGTGGGTGTGTCATATTTACACACGTGCAGGATAAATCAGGGACAGGAGTATGGAATTTATGCCTGGGACTCAGCAAAAATTGAATTGAACCAGCCCTAGCCAGAAGTGTAAACCTTAGCAAAATGTTCAAAGTTTGGACACCAAATTCAGGTTATCTAAGTCTACCTTCAGGACCATGTATATGGCACTTTGAATTTCAGGGACAGCAAACAATGGCTTGCCAATTGACTTACAACTCGTGCAGGCTGTGTTGAAAATTGGTAAGTTTGGAAAAGACCTTTTTCCCTCACACTCCATGGCCTAAGTCAGCTCCTAACTGATGTGAGGGAAGGATGTTCAATGGAAATGGGGTGGGGGTGGGGGGGGTAAATTATTTCACACTGTGTATTCTGTCACAGATCACTGGGCAAACAGAAATCCAATCCTGGGTGCTCAGCTTTCCTTTTTTTAGGTGGAGCTGGTACAGCGTCAAAAGATCCAGACCAAGATGCAACCTCTAATAGCCTAAATGAGACAATTGCCCATCCGTACCAAATTTGCTTTATTACACAGTCTTCCAAACAATTGTCTTCCAAGACAGTTTCAGCTTTAGCATTTTAATTTCTCTTCTAACTAGCTTGAATTTAATTTCTGCACCTCTCTAGTCTTCACAAGTAAAACTAACAAAAAAATTAATTGGAACATGAAATGTAATGAATGGGATGGAAAAGCAGTAGGATCCGAAGAGAAATGCTGTTCTGCTCACTGAATGGTGGTAGTTTGTTTCCTAGCAAAGAAAGTAAAAAAAGGGAAGCAGTGGCTTCTGCCTGTTGACTACAAGTGTTTGATCTCTGTGCGATTGTGTAAGGGAGGAGACTGAGCACTCAAAAACAACTCTATGCAGCTTCATTATTACTCTTGAAATCCCAGATGATCTATTCTCTCATGGTTTGTTTTTTTTTAAAACAAGTACACGCCAGCCTTGAAAGGATTTAAATTGACTACATCACAGAAGTAGGTAGGAGGATCTACCCACAGATAGTGCAGTATTAAGCTCTTTTTCTTTGTCTGTTCCCTTCTTAGGCCCTTATACTCTCCCTTAGCTGTAAATTGTGAGTTTCTTTCTGAGGGAAAGTGGTTTTTTGTTTAGAGTTTCCTTGGCAGGAATTTTAACGGAATTGTCTGTCATCAACACCTGCTTTCAAGCTTTACTGATAAAATTAGATTTTATATCTCAGCATCACATATGGCATCTTTATAATTAGTCTTTTTGCAGTATATGAATGTCTATTCCTAAAATGCTGCCTTTACTGTTCCTGTGGGAATATTTCACTTCATTAATCAAATCTAAGTTTTTCATTGGAGCTTCAAATTTTTGAAAGCTCACATCTTCATGTGTCTAATCCCACAACCATTCTGATGGACTGATACAACCCATCTGCAGCTGCACTGAGACCGAGCTGTGAGCAGATCCCTTCTGGAAATGGGATCCCGAGAGGTCTGTATGGGCCTCCATACCTAGAGTCACTTGTGGAAATGTAGTCTTTGAACATGTAGCTATCTGAAAATGAGGGGTGGCCTTCCTCAGAGGGCTCAGTATTGACCTACTCTTGGAAGCAGAGGAAGGTCTCTGCTTAGGAGATTCTGAAAAATATTATTGTACATAATATTTCAGAACAAGAACACCCAGATTTTAACACACATACTCAAGAGTAAGGAAACTTAGAGGTGTTTTCAGTAAAGTGATGATCAGAATTACTGGTCAGCAATATGGGTAAAAGTGTTCCTGTATCAGTGACTCACAGGTGTCTGTTTTTAACCATTGTAAAGTGCATGGGAAGTCCTATACTGGTACAGATACCAGTATAGGTGATAGGTGATTTTTTCATTACTCATGTCACAGCTGAGAATTTTTATTCCACTTGGGTACATTAATTTCTCCGCTCAGATGAGAAAATGCACAAAGTAACAGATCATCACTATACCACTAGCACTACTGTCATGGAAGTGGTAACATCAGTATGGAATAGTCAGCATTTAGTACCCTTATGCAACAGGATGAAAATGTGCAACAGGATGAAAATGTGCAAACTGTTAACTTGTAATAGAAATGTCTTTCGTTTCTCAAGTGCAAAGTGCAGTGTCAGCAAGACTATCCTCTAGGAAAAAAAAAAAAAGACAAATAGGAAAACATTTATAAACAGCTCTTGAAAGCTCTCATGCAAACTGCTGTCAGACTCGTACACTAATGCAGTGAATCATTCAGGCTCAACTCACTGGGGGTACTCCTGCTCATATTGGTCAGACTGGCCATAAGGGATTTAACTTTATAAGCATAGTAGTCCCTTAAGTTGACAGATGGAACTTCTTTCATGCCATCGCCAAAATCACAGCTTCTCATGGCACTCTCTAACTGCTTCTGACGTCTATAGAAGTGGGAGAATTTATTAAAGATCAGTGTAATGGGAAGCACTACCACTAGGATACCAGCTAGGATGCATGCAGATGCCGTCAGCTTGCCAGCAGTGCTCCCTGGCACCACGTCCCCGTAGCCCACTGTGGTCATGCTAACAGTGGCCCACCACCAACAAGCAGGGATGGTGGCTAACCCCTCATTCTCTTCTTTCTCAATGGTGTAAGCCACTACTGAGAAAATGGAGATGCCAACAGAGAGGTAGAGTAAAAGAAGCCCCACCTCTCTGTAGCTATACTTCAGGGTGGCTCCGAGAGACCTGAGACCTGTGGAGTGTCTAGCAAGCTTTAATATGCGGAAGATCCTCATGAGTCTCAGGACCTGTGCAACTCTGCCTAAATTTGCTAAAGTTGGGCTACTTTCCACCACCAAGTTGACAATTAATGTAATATAAAATGGAAGGATAGACATCAGGTCAATCAAATTCAGGGCATGCTTGAAAAATTTTAAAAAGTCAGGAGCTACTGCAAATCTCGCCACCAGTTCAAAAGTGAACCATGCAATACCAAAATGTTCCACGATTTCAAAGCGAGGGTCTTCCTCAGGGTTCCCGTTGCTGTCAACAATCTGAAAGTCTGGGAGGCTGTTCAGGCACATGGTCACAATGGAGCCCAGCACCACCACTATTGAAAGGATGCTGAAGATACGGCTTAAAACTGAGTACCCAGGGTTATCCAAAGCAAGCCAGAGCTGCCTCCTGATGTTTCCAAAGGGCTGTTTGTCAAATTTAGAGGCATCATTGTAGAATGCCAAAATCTCATCAAAAGAAGATGTGGTGCTTTCCTGGTCACTTTGCTCCTCCCATTTCTCTTGGTCTGGCTCCATTTTTCTCCCATGGTAGCTATAACTGCAGCAGGAGTCTATAAAGAATTCATTGATTCCCCAGTATTCAATCTCCTGGCTGAAAGAAAACACACAGAGTTCACCCATCACATGAAGCTTGCCAGTGTTATAAAAATGTAGCACGTAAGGAAAGAGCTCGGGGTTCCTGTCAAAATAAAATTCATTCTTGGTGTCATCATAGTCATCACAAAGCTCCAGTATCGACTCCTTTGAGTGGCAGCTCAGCAATTTGCCCAGCCTGGTCTCAGGGAACCTTAATAATGTGTTGGATCTCATCTTTTTCTTAAAGCCTCCAACGTTGATGCTGATCTCATTGTCTTCAAAGTTCGCTTCAGATAAAGTCCTCAGACTCTGCCCTGTCATAGTGAGCTCCTTCCAAAGGTGGGTAGGGAATGAAAACCTAGGATACAATTACACAGAAAGTTGGGAGAATGAACAAATCTACACCATGTTCACCTATTAATGCTAGCTTTCTCTTTTTTTCTCTTTCCTTCTTTCTTTCTTTCTTTCTTTCTTTCTTTCTTTCTTTCTTTCTTTCTTTCTTTCTTTCTTTCTTTTTCTTTCTCTCTCTCTCTCTCTCTCTCTTTCCTTTTTATTTCTTCTTTCTTTTTCTTTCTCTTCCCTTCTTTCCTTCTCTCCTTTCCTTCTCCCCCCTTTCCCCCTTTTCTCTCTTTCCCCCCATTCACTCGCTTTCCCTCCCTTTTTCTCCCTCTGCCCCCATTTCTCCCCTTTTCCCCCTTTTCTCCCACCTCCCATTGAAGACCTTGAGGGAGGCTCCTTTGTTCCCGCTGCAGGCTCCTGTCCCTCCCCTCGCCCTTCACCTGGGCTGCGGCTGTCGCTCCCACCAACCCCCCGTTACTCACGGGCTTCGTCCCACCGGGGCCGCGCGTACCTTTCATTCCCTCCCGCCGCTCCCGGCCCCGCCGCACAAGGAGTCCCCGCCGGCCACCGCCGCCCGGGCTCCCGTCCCACGCCGCTCCGACCCGCGGGGGACCCGCCCTGCCCGGCTCCGCGGCTCTCCGCGCCCGCCGCACCCGCCCTACCTGCTGCCTCAGCGGCCGCGGGGCCCCTGCTGCCCCCGGCCCCGGCCCGCCATCGCCGCCGCCCGCGGGGGCCGCCAGGGCTCGCCTGGCTGCCCGGGGCTGCCGGGGTGCCGGTGCCGGGGGGATGCCGGTGCCGGGGGATGCCGGAGCCGGGGGTGTGCCGGTGCCGGGGGATGCCGATGCAGGGGGTGTGCCGGTGCCGGGCCGGGCAGGGCAGGGCAAGGCAGGGCAAGGCAGGACGGCCCCGCCGGCCGCGCGGTGCTGAAGGGACAGCGGCCGCCCCGCTCAGCGACGGGAGGCGGCGGCACGCCCGCTCGTCATGGCGACGACCCCCGCGGCTGCCGCCCGCCCCCGCCGCTCCCACCTACCCCCGACCCGACCCCGCCGGCAGCGATCGGCCGGGTGGGTGGGCAGCCGGGGACTGCGGAGGGGCGGCCCGGCGGAGCCGGTGTGCCGGCGGTGCCTCCGCTCGCTCGCTCTGGCTCTTGCCCCCGCGCACCGGCGGCAGCCGCGCCGCAAACTCGGGTTTCCTCCCCACCGCGATCCTGCTTCACGCCGGCTCCGAGCGGCACAACCTCCCGAGGGGGGACGGGGGACGCCCACCCACGGCCGCAGTGGCTCCGAGCACCCGCAGACCCTCTGCCGAGGGGCGTCGCCCGCCCCCGCCCCTCTCCCCCTCACCCTGCCGGGAAGGGACCGGGGGAGCGGGGGCCGCTGCGCCGCCCGCCCATGGCACCGGCGGGTCCTCGCTGTGGCCCCCGGGCAGACTCCCTGCGGGGACTGACAGGGAAAGACGGGGACACTTGTCAGAGCAATTTGGTGTGAGGGGAGCGGAGCTGCGTGTTGGAGCTGCTCGTCGCCCCCTCAGCCGCCGGCTGAGAGTCCCCGACCTCCGCACGCAGCCCTGCCAGCCATTTCGGGACGGATAATCGTGAACGGCGGCACCTCGAGCAGGGTGCCTGGGAGGACTGACCTCCTTGCGCTGCTGCTCTTGATGGGTAGAGTTTTCGTGCTAAGACATGGAATAATGTCCAGCTACGTGGTCAGCGGTGGCAGTGTCCCTGCCCACGCTGGAGGTGGCTGGGCAGAAATCTCCCCTCCCTTGCTGAGCCCGGGGTGAGGCCGAGTTTCTCGGGGAGAGGCCTGATCGTGGCAATCCCTGCGCACCTGACCCACCCTGAGCAGGGGCCGGCTGTACAGAGCACAGATGCTCCGAGACAGGTGCTTTATGCTGGGATAACCCACATCGCCTCCTGCCAGCTGCCTCTCACTCATGGTCCCACGCATCTGAAGTCCGTATCCTGGAAATGGACATCTGTCAGTGCTTTGTAGGATTAGGGTGTGCAGGGGGAAGAAGACTCCTCTCTTACTTCCCCCAGCCCTGTCAGAGCCCTGAGCACTCCAGCCCTCTGCATCACCTTCGGCTTGTTCCTCAAAGCCTTGATGGGGGAGAAAGGTTATAACTTCCAAGTCCAGCCACACATGAGCCCTATTTACAAGGAACCCCCAGCATTAAATCAGCTCTTTAAGAGCCCAGGAAACTGAGTGCAGACATGGAGTGGGGCAAATAAGTCCTGGTATTTGCCACTGGCCAGCTGTCCAAGAGCCTGCTCAGCTTTCCTACCTGGGGCGTTCTGATCACCCCAGCACATCCCACCAAGGCTTGAGGCATTGTGTGGCCAAAGACTCCACACCTCTGGGGACACTCTCACAGCTCTGCGCGTGGACCCACAGCACCCTCAGCCCCCTGGAGATGCTTCAGACGATCCATGCTTCAGTGATGCTACAGATGGTCTCCCCGCTCGCCTTTCTTGGGCGGTGTGTGCTCCTGCCCTGCTCTCCTGCTGGTGAGTGCCTCCTGCCTCCCTTTCCCACAGATACCTTGGGTCAGGGCTCTGTGTCCCAGCATGCGTCACTGCATGTCCGGTGACATCCCAGGGGACGCTGAATCCACACGGAATTACGGACACCAGGCTGCTCTCCTGGCCAGGGAAATTGCTACTCCTCTCAGCCCGGTCCCTCCAGCTCTTCCCCTGCTGGAAGTGGTACAGAGGAGGCAGAGACTGCACACAGCAGGGAGGAGGCTTTGCAAATGCAGTGGCGACCTGCCCGTTTCCCTGTAAGAGCGGCGTTCCATGTCCAGAGAAGCAGCTCCTGCTTCCCAGTGGCAGTGTAGCTGTTGTGTCAGTTTGTGACAGCCGCCTCCTCCCAGGGCTCTGCTGGCGAGCCACTCACTGGGAGCTCCAATTATACCGGCTTTTAGTGCCTGGGGCAAGGGGTGGCAGGACACAGGACTGGGAACCACCACGTTAAGATTTTTGAGTTGGATGTTGCGACACCACGTTCCCCAGGGCTTGGATAAATCACAAAACTTCTCTATTGTAATTTCCCACTCACTCTAAAGAGAACAAAAATAACTCATTCCTCAGTAACATTACAAGGAATAGTGAGCTGCTGCTGGAAGTGCATTCAAGCAATGTCTGTGTGCTTTCATCAGCTGTGCTCTATCCTGGGTACCTAGTGGGGATGTTAAACATATTGAAACATCTTCAGCAAATTTGTGAAAAAATAAATTACTTTTGTTTCTTATTCTTAAATTAAATATTTTTTCCCTAATGCTGCTGTGGAAGAAACTAAGTGGAGATATATTTAGAGGATTTCCAAGCTTTTATAGATTGTTCTCACCTTCTAAGTCCCTTGGCTAAGAAAAAAGGATAATAGGCACTCTCATCACTCATTTATCAATCTCTAATCTTATCTTAACCCTGGGAAAATTGCTTATCACTTTTCTAACTTGCATTTTATCATTAAAAAGCACAGCAAGGTTTATGAAGAGATACTGGAGGTAAACAAAAAAGCAATATAACTGCATAAGGATAAAGCTCTCACTGGTTTCATATAATTGCTCCTGTAATTAGGGCTAATAGACTCAGCCCAATCATTTTGCTAATAAGGATAAAAATGTTTCCAGCACCCAAATTAGTAATCCAAAATCCATCTGAATTTTTTTGCAAAGGGCACTCTCTGCTCCATGGACATATAAGCTGGACTGTTACTGACCTAGTGTTTTTGCCCTTCCCAACAGTGAGTACAGAAAAAATTGTTTGGGTTACACTATCACTGGTGTAATCTGAGGCAAAAGATATGTCAAAAGAAATGAGGTATGTCATTTTTTCACAAAATGAACTTGTGATGTGTCAGATCAGAGCACATTTTGGGATGCACTGGTAATACACCAAATAAATGCAAAACAACACTTTGTCTCCACTGCCTTGTGGACACTGTAGAGAATGCAAGAGCAGTGCTGAGGTGGGGCTGGGCTGGGAGCATAAGAAAGTGTGAAAGAATTGCCTGTTGGAGTGGGGAGATGAATGAGTGATTCATATTACCCTAGGGCAATGTTACAAAGCTAAACTAACTTTGGGTTTGGTGGTTATAGTTTCTGACTTAGACTGTGTGACAGACAGAACTTGTTTTATTGGTACACATGGTATCACATTGTTGGAGGAATATGAGAAGGTGCCAGTGCTGTGTAAAAACACAGCGTGGGTTCAGGTGCCCTTCAGGGCTGGGGAGACATGGCAACTGCAGTGTTTGGCAATACACCCTGCCTGGGGTTTGTGGTGACCTGAACTCTGAGGGAATGTGGAAATTATTGCCATTCTACCGACTGACTCAGTGCAGGCAGCTGCTGCCTAAGAAGCCGTGTCCTCAGACAACATCCCCTGCCTGGTCCTGGTTGGCTGCCCCACCAGCACTGGGGTGAGCTAACCCTGCTGGGGACATGTGGCACTCTGTCCTGCAGGCGTGACACTGCATCTGAGATGCATTGTCACCTTTGGAAGAAGTGAAACTGCTCCAAAACTGCTACATCTACAGGTGTCAATGAAATACTGAATAGGGTCTAAAGGAAGTTATGGGACCAAAGTCAGTAGTTTCATTGGCATGGTGGATATAATGGACTCACTTGGAACTTGAGGACACAACCATTTGTTACACTGAAGGTGGAACTTTAGTCTGAATTTGTTACTGACTGAAAGGTTTCCCTCTGTCCCCAGGACCAGAGTGAAATGTACATTCTTGTTGACTATTTCCTTTTGTTCCAGACAGATTGGAAAATCCTGGAGTTTTAATGTGTTAGTTTAAGATCAATAGATAAGACCTGTTTTTCTTTCCAAAGGTGGCTGAGACCCTTCTCTGTTGGCATTTCTACTGTCACAACTGTTGACTGTGGCCAGTTAGTAAATATGTTTAAAAGAAGTAAAAATAGTTTTGCACATCATGCTCACTAAATACTGGAAAAGAACTGTTGCAGAACACCACCAGGTTTATAAGAATAAAGTTGAAAATGGATTTAAACAAATCCATAAAGGCTACATCAATTTCTGGATATTTGTCCAAATGATCTGAGCATGACCTGAATTTGACAGAAACCCTGACTGAGAGAGAACATTGCAGAAGAGGGACCCTTCTAAACACACTTTGTTCTTACCTCACCCGTGTCTGCAAGGTAGCCACTCCCATGATGCTTGGTTCCTGTCAGTCTGTGGCCAGCCTTTTCCAACTGGAAGTCTAATGGAAGCTGAGATTATCCCTGCTTTTTTCATATTCCAGTCATTCTCAAGCCCCCATAACCACAGGCAGAAAAGAAGTGCCATTTGTTTCTGAGTCTGCTCACCCTGTTAGTGCCCTGACTGACATGCTTGCTTTCCTTAAGAGGCAAAGGCTTTGCACAAGCTCTGTGGCATTTGCAGTATAAAAGGGGGAGGGTGGAGAGTCAAACACTTTATTAAGCTATAAGTTTACAAGGCAGTGATAGCCATGTCTCAACCAGACTTTCACTGTGACACAGTGAAACTCAGTGGACCACAGAAAGACCATCTGGCAGCTGAAGAAACTGAACCATGTACTGAACATGAACGGAACATTTCTTTTTGGCTGACAGCACCTCAACAGAGTGATCTTTTGTGGTGCAGTGATTGCATGGGCATTGGAGTTTCACTGTGATGACTGTGGTATTCTGCCTTTTGTTGTGAGTTGACCTCCTTAGTCACTGTTGTGCCTGCTCCACCTGATTCCTGACTCTGAGGGACACGTGGCAATATTTGCTTTTGCAAGCCCAGTAGGGAGCAGTCTTCCTTAATTAAACCACTATATCCCAGAATCATGGAATTCAAGGGAAAAAAAAAAAAAAAAGGATTATTAGATAATTGTGACTTTCTTTTAGTTAGATTGTAGCATTTCAACCTTCTGTCTCTTACTGAAAACTGAGATGAGAGAAATGAGCCATACCTACAGACCCCCCCCAGACTCCAGCTGAACTGCAGCAGAAAGCATTGCCAGTAGCAATGAGCAGTGGAAAAGAGGGGGTTTTAGGGCTGCATTTTTGGCTGTAAAGATGACCTAATGCAGTGCAATGGTCACTTTCACAGTGGCACTTGGTGCAGAAAGCAATGGGCATGACCTCTGATATTTGTCTGAATGGAGGTGGGGAGAAAGAGGATCTTGCTTGGATGCAGGTTATGGTTATTAGTTCCAAAATGTGACTAAAAAGCCTAGTTCTGTTATGTCAGTCAGCTGACATGGAGCATTTGAAGGCTATTTTGCTTTCATTTAGAACTTACTTATTTGGAACTTATCCAAAACATGGTATTCAAAGAAAGCATGAATATGAGAAAGCCCCTCCTAGCTCACACCTATTTCAGTCTGGGGGGAAAACAGGTTTTGATGATGAAACCAGCATGCAGAAGGGCAGGAGTAGCCTCTTGAGCTGGGTGACCCAGCCTCACAGAGAGACTGTCCTTGCTGTCAGGAGCAGCAAAGGGCCATGCATACTTTACACAGGTAAGTAAGCTCCAGGTCAGGTTATTCGGTGTTGCAATGCTGGGCCAGCTCCAGTGTTGTTACCATTGCTTGACATGTGGATCAGTATTATCTCCTTTCTTCTTCCTGACTTGTTGGGGGAGTTTGGTGCTAGGAGACTCTTAGCTAATCCCGTATTTTTCAAAGAAATAGGAACAACATTGAAATCGTGTTGGTAACAGTCAGAAGAGACTGCTTCTGCTGCCAAACACAAATTCTTAATCCATTGACTCTCTCTCCTGACTCCTTGGATGAGTTTCTGCTGGGTGTCCGAATCTTCTTCTCATCCATATGGTCACCCCATACAGCATATTCCCAGGCACTACCCCTGCCACACTGCCCTTGCCTTTTGCTGCCCAGCCTCATCACTATGGATACTGGGAAGGATGGACTGATCATTTCATGGCCAGCACATCCACACAGTGTGGGGCCAGTCTGCAGTGGGCCAGGTAGAGCTGGGAATCACAAACATCTTTAATAACCTCAAAAAAATTAGAGGAGAATAAGAGAATCTTACTCTTCATCTGTCCAAATGTATTTATTTTGCAACTGAAAACCTTAATGCCCAGCTAGATCGATGAGTGAGGTAAAACAAAGAAGCAAAGGAAATGGAAGACAGCATTCCCTGCACCTCCCAAAGGTTGTTTCTACAGGGAGAGGGCAGAAGGTGCACTATTTGCTTACCATGCTTGACTTACCACTGCCATCCCTCCCTGACTGCCCAAACAATGACACAATAGCTTGGTGATACAATATCTGGTGTCTAGAGCCATATTCTAGCTTGAGAGAAAGCTTTACTGGATCTTCAGATGAGGCCATAGATATTTAACTGGAAAGATTTTGGGGAGCTGACTTATTAATTAATAAGACCTAACTCTGACCACAGATGACCATCAGGGCCTCCAGCCTCCTGCATCCCAATATTTGTGCAGCTCAGCACAGATTCAGAAGCTACTGTTTCCTGGCTTCTAAACAAAGATCTCAGCTTCTTAAATATGAAATACTAGCATTGTCTTTTTTTTATGAAGCCACCCAATGTCAGATCCTTTGTTTTATGTTTGTGTTACTTGTGAAGGACTTAGTTGTTGCTCTGAGAGTTCCGATGTTCACAGTTCTTCAGTATCCACTTTATTCATGCTGGTTGCTTCATAAAGAGAAGAGCAAAAAGCTGACTCTGAAGTCAGTCTGAGTGCAAAGAAACTTAAGGGTCCTGGGTGACTAAAGAAGTAGCAGCATAGGTCTGAAAATGAGTGCTCCCGAAGTGGCAGTACAGGTGTATCCTTTCATATGCAGCCTAGCATCACCAAAAAGGAGCGAGTGAAAGCACATCACACTTAACCAGCTTCCAGAAGCTTCCCGAAACAGCTACTGTGAATATATTCTCTCAGTTTGTGTGAACCATTCACCACTGCCTCATAAACCACCATGTGCAGAGTTTGCCAGCTGAGATAAAGGTAAATCAATCTCTCCTTGAGATGTTTGTAGCACACTATCTGGAAGATATATGGCCATCACACGCTGCCAACAAAATATATGTCTGTTACTGCCTCCAGCAGCTTTTTTTAAAAATTTATTTCTAATTTTTTTAAATTTTTGTAACAGCACAAAGTGATTTGTGCTGCATGAAGCCCTACTGTGATTGAGATAGCGTTTTGGGTTTTTAAAATTCTGTTTAGTGAAAAACAATCAGCCTTAACCATATATTCTTTAATAACTGCCTACACAGCAAAAGAAATTTAAAAACTTTTTCATAACCTGCATAATGCTTATGCCCCATTTTTTTGAATGGGAGAGCACCTCCACCCCTTTAGAAATACTAAAAAATTATTTGCAGTAACAGTCTATCTCTGAGTCATTCACTGTAACTTTGCCATGGCAGTACCTTGCTTGAAATGTATCTCAAAAGCAGTTTGGTCTGTAATTTATCCTAAAGGTCAAATTTACCTATCTAAGTATCTGATCAAGACTCTGTACATTCTTATATGCCTGCAAAAAGATTCTGGCTATAAAGAGGCCTCTCACTATTGGATGAAGGATAAAGAAACTGTTTCCTTTGGATTTGATTCACTATGATATTTTTGGATCATATTTAAAGCAAGAACAAGCCAATTAAAAAAAAAAAAGACTCACTAAATAAGACTCTAATTAATGTTTCCCACTGTTCCCATTGCTATCGTGGAACAAAAGGTTTTAAAATTTCTGAAACATGTTGGGACATCTGTGCTCAGTTTCTATACACAATGCAGAAAGTCCAAAACATCATGGGAAACCTTATTCTGAAGGGATGCCAGTCCAGATCCATGCTCTGAAGCATTTCATATGGTTCAGATCAGTTTATAAAAAAAGCCTCTGAACTGTTTTATCCTTAGCTAACATGATTTTAAACTTTAAATTTTTTAACCTCTGTTCAAGAAAGCACTTAACAATATGCTTAATTATAACCCCCTCTGGTTTTCAGAATCATGCTTTTGTTCACTCTCCTGGAGTTTGTTATTTCTATAATAAAGAGTGAGAGGAAATAATGAAGTAATTTTTTTCAAGAGCATATACTATGGAATGATGAGAAAACAGCAGTAGTTTAAACTTCACCATTTGGTTTGCTGACTGATTCATTTGGTGGTATACAGTCAAGTGAGGGCCAGCATGTTGTGAGGAAAACCTGAATTTTGTTTTATTTGTTTTTCTTTTCAAGCTGCTGCTTTGTGGAACAATTCTGAAATTCACTGCAGTCGGAATATTACACTAACCAGCTGCAGATCAAAGACTTCACTGAATCTAGGTCAGGTCTAATTTGTGAAGCTCACAGAGTTAGTCACTATGGCAGCTTTCTGAAAGGTACAGATGGAGAATCCATGAGCTGTGGGAACAGAATTATGGGGCTTCTTCTCACCATCAGTTTTAATGCAGTTTGTTTTATTTCCTTTTCCAGGAGTTTCTTTTTTTAGAGTTCCTAGTAAAAGAGAGATTAAATGTGACAGCCACATCTGTTTTAGGAAATTCCTGTGGAGCTATCAGATTGGTAGCTGGCTCAAGCGATGTTGAAAGTGAATGCTTCTGGTCTGAGCAGGTGGTCCATGAACGTTATGAAAAATCTGTAGCCTTTTATAGTGACTTTTATCTCAGGATCTCAAAGCACTCTGTAAATATCAGTTGATCAAGCCTTACAATATCCCTGGGAGGTGATCACTGTAATTGAAGGGAGTGGGTTTTATGGCTCACAAGTTTGCTGCTGGCTGTGAAATCCTATTTGTGACTCACACAATCTGCCACAAGTAGAGCAGATGTATTGCTGCTGTGCCTGGATAGAAGAGCTGCTTGAGAGGCAGCAGTGCTTTTGCCACTGGCACACCGGTTTTTCTTTCCTTCTGGTCTGCCTCACTGTCCCTTTGCTCCCATTCTCATTTCCTAGTACCTCCCATCAAGTGACACCACTTTTGTAAGTCATCTTGAGCAAATATTTTCTGGAGAGCACTTGACATAGATGTGTGCTTTGGAGATTGTTTTTCTGCTGTTCCTAAGACAAAATGGTAACAAGATGTACTTCAGCCAGTCTTCTCCCAGGTGTAGTGGGGGGAATGCAACTGGACTCTGCCTTTGCAGTATTGTTGGGGTTAATTTAGAGGGACTTATAATTTAAACTTAGCACCACAGAGACCACACCAGTAGTCAGAGAGCATCTGTCTGAACAATGCCCAGCAGACAGAAGAAGCTGTCTTGTAAAGCATTCCTCTCTGACCTACGGATGGACTGGAGCATAGACATCACCAAGGGCAGGTTTGCTTCAATGAATATTACTTTTGTAATTCACAAGAGACATGAACAAGCTTATTTCAGAGTCCATTCTTACCATGAAAAATCGTGTTTGTGTGTTTGCATCCGTAAATATGTGTGTGTGCAGGCACTGCTTACATGGTAATACACCAACACTTAGAATTTAGGACAGGACTTTTCTACAAAATGAATTTTCCTGTGGTTTGTTTGTTTGGTCTGGGTTTGTTTTTTTCTTTTTTTCTATAGCAGAAGAGGCTATTTATGTAGAGCATACTATGACTTGCACTGAACATACTTAAAATTCAGTCACATTCTAGTTGTAATTATGACCTCTTGGGAAGTTGGCATTTGGGCCCTCCAAACACAGCATTACTTCCTTTAGTAAAACCTGGATGGAGGACATAGATGAAGATCAGTATTTCCAGATGAAAATACACGCAGTTGCTTGGATAAGGACAGGAGACTATTGCTTGTGTGATAACACTCAGATTATAAATATCAACTTTTGACAATGTTGACCCACAATCCATGATATTGGCTGGAAAAATGACCATTTGTTGTTTTAAGTATCCTGGGAAGTATGATTGCCATCCAAGGCTGAACGCAGAGTACTCACCACTGTTAGTCTGGAACTCGTTCTGCATATTATACCTCTTAGTATAATAAGGTTAATAATAACAACTCTATCCCAGCCAATATTTATAGCATGAAGAAATTCTCAAATGCAGAGATATTTGAGGGTTTTACAGTATTACACCAGAGAAGAACTTGACAACAGACATTCAAGTGGTTACAATTTTTCAATTTGCTTTGTAAAGGACTTTACCTTCCCATCCTCACAGCAGTCAGCACATCTGGATCTCCACCCTGACTGTGACCTCTGGATATTGCCATACTACAAATATTAAACAAACATAATTATAGCTAAAAGGTGGGTAGGTTATTTCTTCCCTCGATTTGTTGCTTAAAAGATATCCACAGGCATGTGTTGTTCCTAATCTACAGCTACCAACAGATTAATACAATGACCAGTGTGTGAGGATAGTGTCACTGGATTAAGAAAGCTTAGAATTCTTTCCAAGAGCTGAAACAAAGTGCCTTAGTTCAGCTTTTGCGTTTTGGCTGTTTCACAACATTTGTTTTAGCAAAACGAATCGAATGGTCAGATGGAACCGAAAACAACCTGGAAGTAATTGGAAATTTTACTGGGGGAGAGGAGGAAATCAGGAAGCTTACTATTGCAAAAGTTTGTTCTGTACCCCAAAAAGGGGAATAAGGAGAAGAATTTCTTGGAGATTAAAATGTGTAATAGCAGGCAAACCTTTGTACACTCAGAGTATCCATTTCTCAACACAGCAAACAGGAACATAGAAACATATGTGGTCAGCAATAACACTCATAAATCTTAAGAGATTATGTGTTCCTAAAGTAAGACTTCAGACTGATCTATTTTGTTAAGTGCCAAACTTCAGCATGATTCAATCAAGTTTTGCTTAATCGGAATTTATTTACTCTTTGTGATGATGAATCACTGAACATGTCTGTAGTCCAGCCTGTTGAACTAATTTATCAGGTATTTTGATGGACTGGTGATTTGCCTTCCCTGAACATTTCATGGTTTATTTATTTATATCATCTGGATTGTGTAGAACAAGAACTGGAGTTCTGCTAAGAATTAAACATTCCTCAGTGATGCCTTTAGGAATGGAAACACTCTCTAGATAGGTAGTCTTGTTGCAATATAGCCAGACAACTAAGCCAGGAAAACTCTTATCTGCAGACCCAATACCACTAAATAAAGTAATTTGTTAACCTGGTAATGATACTATGAGACAGGCCAAGCTGGACTTCATAAGTTCCCAGTGTATGTACATTCCCAAAACTGTGCTTGAATTGATGATTACTGAACTGTGTGCCACTGTGACCACACTGCTGGGGCTACATGGCAAAGCTAACTTCAGAATAGCTACGAGCAGCTGGCATGCCTACCTTCAGTGCAGGTATGTGGCTTTGGCCTTCTCTTTTCCAAGGGAGTATATCTCATCAGGTGTTTTTTGGAAAGACTTCCAGATCTCCACCTGTGAAAGAGTTAAAGAATAAACACACTGAAGTGGCAAATTATTTCCCAGAGTGGAAAGTTCTGATTTTCTGTACATACAGATGCAGAATAAGAATCCTCTGACCTCCAAGGAAGTGCAGTCTGCTAGGTCTGAGCTTCCCAGTGCAAGAGATATGGACATAACTCAAGTGAGTCCAGCGAAAGGCCATTGAGATGATTAAGGGCCTGGAGCATCTGGCATATGAGAAATTGTGAGAACCTGGGGAAGGAGTTCAGCCTGGAAAAGAGAAGGCTCCAGGGGAATCTCAGTATTGTGCATAAAACAGCAAATTAGGTAAAGAGATGAATAAAATATGGAGCCAGACTCATCTCAGTAGTGCTCAGTGACAGGACTAGAGGAACAAACTGAAACACAGGAAAGTATATTAAAACATAAAAAAAGAAAATACTCAATGCAAGGAGGGCCAAGTGTTGCCACAGGCTGCCCAGAGAGGTTGTGGAGATACTCAAAACCTGATTGAACATGATCATGGGCAACATGACCCTGATTTGGGCAGGGAATGGACAGGAGGCTCCCCAGAGCTACCTGCCAGCCTCAACCATTCCATCAGATTAAATTAAAAAATCCAAAGAATGAGTGCAGATTTTCCTGAGAATTTATAGTGACAGGCAGAGCATTTCAGTTTATCAAGAGCCCCTTGGCTCTTGGGCACATAATGTTCTTTAGGTGAGCACTCAAACAGTGGATGTAAATTAGAGATCAAGCACCATTAATGCAACAATGAACTCATGTGGAACTAAATGTGCGCACAGGTACGTAACATGAATATCAGCTGAGGGTGTAAAAAGAGGTAGAGATGTGATTCAAATACCAATTAAATGTGCTTTTTTAGCTCCCATTAAAGGGCTGGTGTTTCTTCTATAGCACTGAACTGGATCAGTGGCATCAGATTTTGGTCCTTCTGTTTGTTGTTGCTGTTTCATGGGCTACACCAGCTCTGGTCTTTGCTGAAAGCCTTCCTTAGAGTCACCTCACTTAGAGATTTTGCCTAGTCATTAGAAACAAAGAAATTGTCAAAATCTGATGTTACATGGATTTGTGACAAATGCCACTGGAGCTGAAAGTAGAAATAGCGAGACAAAGATTTGCCCTTTTTTCATCTGGTAGTTTTTTCTGGCCTCACAGTGTAATGAATTGCTTTGTAGGCTAGCCCTAAAAAACAAAACCCAATCAGTTTGTATCTGAGGATGGTGAAATACTTCTGAGATATCCCAAACACATTTGGCATATTTAAACACATCCTTTCATCTTGTCATTTTTCACACAGCTTCTAAATGATGCTAATAATAATATCATTTATTTTGCATGATTGGTCCTGTGATTCTTGCTTCTACATCCCAAATGCAATACTTCCAATCTTAGCTTCTTTTCTTCTGCAGGGAAATGCGTTAGGCTTCTTCAATTATTCTAGATATTTAGAGCCAGAAGACCAAGACCCATTAATATACAGGCCTAAAGCTATTAAACAACCAGAGGTACTTCAGATCTAATTGCTTTATTGGTGCTTCTGTGTTGACTTTGATTGTGGTAAGAGATTTACACTGCCAAAAAGAAGAAATGAATTGGGCCTTTATGTACAGACATGTATTAGAACATTTGTGAATTTGTAACATGGAAAACAGCCATCTCCAGATGACAAAAAAAATTTGTATAACAGTACTGTTACTTGCTGATGTTACTTATTTGAAATTCTCCTTATGGTAGTTGGAACTATATAAAACCTGTGGAAGGTCAGAATGGAGATCTATGCTTTCAGTCTTATTTTAGATTCAGAAAAGCATCACAGGAACTATGCACAGATTCAGGAAGAAGGTACTTAGCTTTCCTATCCAGTTACAAATCCACCTGGGTTATTTGGCCCTAACATGTATGGAGACAATTGTAGCCAATGGACCCTCTTTTAACAATATGGCTTTGGTTTTTTTTAAAATCTGGAGGATAGACAAAATGTTGGTATACCTATGAAATTAACCAAACCTGAGGGATGAAAGCTGGAGTAAGAGCAGGAGATTTGTCTGAAGACTACCTTTTTCAAGGAAAGAAGTGCCAGTTTTTTCCTGTGGAATGCACAAGTCATGTCTGAAGATATGCAGCTGCTAACATCATCTGAGGATAACAGAGTATCAGTATTAACAGCTCTGCCCGTGTCTCTCCTCTCACCCTCTGAACTGTGATGACGATACGAAAGTTCCAGCTCTGCTGTTTACCCAGCTGTGGAGCAGCTGGTTCCATGTGAAGAATTTGTCTTTCCAGTTTGCTTTTGTAAAAGCCTAAGAAATTACTTGAAACAGTAAAAAAAATACAACCCAGAAAAGACTGTAAGAATTGCCAAGCAAGGCTAAGGAATGCCAGAACTAAAACTGCAATAATTCAGGTCCATTGTGTACATTATCTTCCAATTTCTAATCGCATGGCCACAAACTAGTGGTTTCTTTGCCTTTTTTTTTCCCCCTCACTACAGAGGATGGACCTGCTATGGGATGAATCATGGTTACCTTATTGCAGAAGCTGTGGAATTTGGAGGGTGATGGCCGAGGACTTCAAAATAGGAAAGGAGTGTACTGTGGTTTGGGAAACTGAGTGTTGCCTGGTATTGGATTTTGTTGCTATTATGGATTTTGTTGTTATTCTGCTTCACCTCGTTCCAAACGTAATGCTGGGCTAGTCACTTAGCTCACAACTTTTCACAGATGGTAACTGATTTTCTGGAAACCCTGACAACTGGAATCTGATATGGGATATGCAGAATACTCATGGTTATGGGAAAGTTGATTTGAAGATATATTTTAGATGCTGAAAAAATCTGTTCTTGAGCATCTCAAATGAGAAGCCAAACTCTGTGGTTTCTTTTGGGAATTTTGACTCAATGACCATGAGTAAACATAGAAGAATACTTTCTTCTCAACTTCAGGAGTACTGGGAAGATAATTTGTCAGTGTTTGTAGAACACCACGATCTTGCAGAGGAGAAGACCATAAAATGCCTTTTTTTGGAATAAGTATCTGTGTTTCACACTGTGTGAGATGATAGGTGCCATTCCTAGAATAAAAGGGTAAGATTTTTCAAATATTGATGCCATTATTTTTGTGTAGTGAATCAGCAGAAGACCGTGGCAAAGGCCTTGACAGTTCATTAAATCCATTCCTCTGCCTGAAAGCAGAATCAACTAGGCCTAATATTTTCCTGTTAGATACTTGTCTAAGCTCCAGTGACAGAATTTTCATGATTGCCTGATTTTCTATCACTTTACTTTCCTTACCATTAAAAAGTCTTTCCCAGGAGCTAGCTGAAATCTCCTCTTTGCTTGCCCAGTCCTCAGGGCCAAGAGAGAAATGTTCATTTGTGGGACTGTCTCATAGTGCACACATAAAGGGCAGGGGTGTAAAGAAGATGGGGCTGGACTTTCCTTCACAGTGCCCACTGGCAGGACTAGAGGCAATGGGAGCAAACTGAAATACAGGGAAGTCCACTAAAACACAATAATAATGTTTTTTTCTTTGCAAGGGTAGTCAAATACTGGCACAAGCTGCCTAGAGAGGTTGTGAGGTCTCAATCTCTGGTAGAGGGTCATCATCACATGACCAAGATTTGGGCAGAGGACTGGCTAGATGATCTCCAGGTCAGCCTCAGCTGTCGTGTCATTCGATGCCTCCAGGAGCTGTCTATAGAAAGCATGACCCTGGCACTCACCTCCTGCCTACTGAAGATTTCGTCCAACCATTCTTTGCATTAAAATTGGAAATGGCTGTTTTACTCATGGACTGTCTGTAAAATAAGGGGAACTAAAGTGGAAATACTTAATGTTTGAATATCTTTTATGATTCTCTATGGTGAGAGTTCTCCCTTCTCATAAGGATCTGATGTTTGGGTGTCTTCACAGCTTTCTGTAGTAAGGAGTAATTGGTTTTGTTTGTTTGTTTTAAAAATTTATTTATACCCTTGTGTGGTTTTTCAAAAACACTGACTAATACCTAGGCAAAGAAATCCAGCTTACTGCCAAGCCTAATGTTTCCCTCACCAGTGATTTATTAAAATGCTCCTCACTTTCACTTTTGTCCTTATCTTCTTCAGACAGCTGGGAAGCCAGTTCCTGGTGTCTTATGCTTGAAAACATGTTTTTCAATAGATTTCTTTTTTTCCTCCCCTTCAGTCCAAAGCATGAGATATCATTTTATAATGCATTATAGCTACTTCCTTGGGGAACAGAATTATCTAAATTAAGAGTGATTTTCCAGTATATTCTGGACATTCATCTGGCACAGGAGAGAGGCTTAACATCTTAAAACAATGATCCTGTAAGAAATTAGTGCTAGATTAACTTACACTGTAACCAATACTACACCTCAGAATTCCTTGCCCTTTCCTCTTCAGCCTCAGGTTGCCTAAATTTCTAAGCCATCTACATCTCTACCAGCCAAGTTCCTCTTAATCATTAGCTTCTAGTCCTGCCTCCAGAGCCATCCAAATCCATATTGTGCTGTGCAGTCAGCTTTAAAGTTCACAGTCCATGCTGCCACCCTGCCCTTTTCTTCTGCTGAATGTTTTTTTGGATTCCCTGCGCATCCTCCCTTCTCCTGAAGAAGACAGTGAATGCATGGATGGGAGGACTGGTAACCTTGGTAGCGTCTCCCAGTGTGGCTGTGTGGTTAGGGCAATTTTTGGGCAGCTGGAAGATATGGGCTCAACTTCAACCTGATGAAAGGAGCAGAGAGCTCGGGTTTCTCTTTTACCTGTGGAATAATCCAGCCACTAAAATGTGAAGTATCCACGTCCCTGATCTGAATTTGACTTTTCCCCTGCTGACAGGTCATTCACTTTAGATCTCTGGCCTCTCTCTTCTCTTGTTTTTGCTTCAGCTATCCCCTGACTTTATGATTTTTTTTCTTCACAGACAGCTGTGAGGGCAGTTTAGGAGAGAGAGGGGCTCACTTCTTAGGATTTTACAGCAGACAAGACGCATTAGCAGACAAATCCAGGCTGCCATTGCCCTCTGCATCCATTCAGTTTCTCCTCTCAAAGACAAAAAACTGTTTTCTAGAAACTATTTTCTCATATGTTTGTATGCAATCTACTTTTAAGGGATTCAGAGAAAGAAATGCCAGACTGCTCCAGGTAGCTGTTTCACAGGGCAGTGCGGCTCACCCTGTCAATGACTCAGCCTATATTTCTTTTAGCCTGTTTTTGATCCTTGTTCCTCCTCACTCCATAAATCAGTGCTTCTCCTCCTTTGTGATGTTTACACTGTCAAAATAGATAGACGTCCCCAGGGTATTTCCTCACCTCCAGCAGATTGTCTCAACTTTAACGCCTGAGCACACTCTGCTCTCTCTGCTCAGCTGTGTACAGCCAAGCTCATCTCATTGACTTAATTCCTCATAAATCAATAGGTCCAGATACTTACCCCGTTGCTTCCTTTGGGATGAGTCTGCTCCACAAGATCACAGTTTGTTGGTCTCTGCTGTTATTAGGACCTTCTGTCCCCCTTCTTAAAGCACATTTCTCCAGTTCATGTCTGCATTTGAGTTTGAGCCTCCTCCTGCAGACTATTGCTTTGTGCCCATCCACTTGGCTGTTGTTTTGTTATTTCCAGCCTGTCTTAGTTTCTTTATGTTTTGTGTCTGTCCCCATTGGTTTACACAACACCTCTCTAACTCATAGGAGTTGTTACATCAAATATAAATTGAATGAATGTGGTGTTTATTGCTTCCTTCCAGATCATAATAGACATTAAATAAAAACAGACTTAGGGCAGATTTCTAGTCCTCCTTTCCTCCCCCCTGCACACCCAATCCATGTCCCAGATATTCTCCCATCGGCTCTTTATGTTCATGTTTATCTTTTGTTCCTCTTTGTTTATGGACTTACAGCCTGTGTTCAATCTCTGTGACACTGCTCATTTCCCAGCCAACTTGCATGCATTTTTCAAGTAATTTTGTAGCTGAGGCTTTCTTGGGACTGTCTGTAGGCTGCTTCTTCATTCCCTTCATCAGCTGGTTTTGTAAATCAGTCAGACCGGAGTGACCGTGTTTGTTTGGCAAGATTTAGCCTTTGTTGACTCTCTGGGATGACTTTCATGCCAGTCCTAAGAAAAAGCACCATCACTTGGGATGGGAGACATGCTTCCTTTTGCACAAGCAGTGAAATTTCCCTGTGCTCTTCACTTGCTGGTTTTATTCATCCAGTTGTATTTATTAATCCAGTCCCTTAACAATGTAAAATATGGGTCATGATGGCCAGCTGGTTGCTGTTCAATGCTGAATCTTATCTACCTCCTACTAGCAAATACTTTATCTATCTACTTAGGGATGTCTCAAACTCATAGCAGGAGTAAAGAGGCTGCCATTGAAAAATTCTGAGAAACAAATTGTGACAGATCTAGAAGAGTGGAGGCAGGATGGAGATTCACGTGGTGAAGATGTCCCCTCCAGCAGAGCCTACAGCCCTCCCACCTTGCAGCAGGGCCTGTAATGTGGCTGCAGCAACCTGTTCTCTGAAGGCAGGATTGGGCAAGAGGAGCTCTTGCACCCCATCACTTATGGTTGGCAGCCCACAGCTGTGGCTCAGCTGTACAGACTGGTGCAGAGCAGACACTGAGGGGAATCACTGAGATCTTTCAAGAGAAACAGGCACACAGGGATGAGCATCACTGAAGCCTGATGTAACATTATGAAGAGAAACACTGTGTAGCATTTCCACTCCACTGTTAGACATTTCTGTTCATTTTTCTGTAGTACATCAGAGCTGAGAAATGCAAGTTAAAAATATCATGTCTTTCCACAAAAATTATAACTTACTCTCCTTCTAGTGTCTTCTTGCTCCTTATCTTGAGGTAGAGTTCAAGCCTTTCAGCACAAAGAAATAATTAAACAGTCACGGTCAACCTGATCAGTGGTAGCTCAGCTCATTAATGGGCTACTTGCTGCAAATGTTTTCTGGGTAGAGGACTTGAAAAGACAGAGGATTTGCAAAGAGGGCTTTCAAGGTGAGCAGAGTAAATGGATGCTTATGGGCCTTGAGTAAGAAAAACTGATAGGTAGTGCAGGAAAAAGTGTCACCTTCCAGACCAAGGGAATCAATGGAGGGATTCAGTGTGAGCAGAAGAATGAGCTAATGTCTATTGGAGTGGGGTGGTATAACCAAATGTTTGATCCTGCATTGAGCTGGGCAGGGAGAAGGGCCAGTGACCAGAGTCCAAGAAGGATGATATCCAGAAGTTTTTGGTGCAGGGACACCATGCTCAGTGGCCAGGTGAAGGGTGCAGTACCCAAGGAAGGGTTCTGTGCCTGCAGCTTGGTCAGTAAATTAAATGTTTGCAGGCTAAAGCTTGGGCACTGAAACTAGCTGGCAGAGGAGGAGCCTTAGGTTTGCTCAGCTTCCAAAAAAGGATGACTGCATGCAAGCTTTAACTTGAGCTACATCCCAAAGCGTGCCTTCAAACTGTTTAGGAGTGTTTGTTGGCACAGACTCAGGGCACAACGAGGGTTATTCTTACATTACACTTAGCGGTGCTTTTCAATTTACCTACTCAGGTGATGCTTTATACGCAGAGTGTAGGCCAGGGTCAGGAGCATCTCCATCCCTCAGAGACACACACATGTGCCCCCCAGTCCCCTATGCACACTGTGGATACCCAGTAAGGTCAGACACTAAGCCTACCCAGCAACTCATCCTTGCACCCTCTTGCCTCCAGCTGCCTCATGCCCAGAGACTGCACACACGCATGTGCACTTGCACACACATGACTCTCAGAGCCCATGGTCTCTTCAGGAGTTGACCTGGAACTCCTGGTGCCTCCAGTAGCCAGTTCCTGCAGGTCTCACAGATGTGCATGTACCCAGCCCAGGCTTATGGCCACTTTGGTACTTGGCTGCCAGGCCACTTCTATCAGCTTGCTTGTGCAGCTTGACAGCAGCTAGCAATGACACATTGCTCTATGGACTCTCACTTGCTGGGGTTGTTGGCACCCCAGGCACATGGGCCTTTGTATGTTGTGGTTCAAATCTAGTTGCTGGCACTTAGATGTCAATACACGTTCATTTATGCAGAAAAGAGTCTCCCCCCCCCCCAGGTAAACAGAGATGGAGGTTAATAGGAAGACAAGGCAGACTGTGCTGGTCGGGTGCAGGGCACAACCCAACAAATATGCTGACCAGCCACAGGTTTGCATGCAACCAGCTCCTTTTATTTCCTTATCCCTCTCTTTATTCATGCTTATTTCTCCAAAACAACTGTGGTCCATCCCTTTTCCCACCTGTGGTCGTTCTAATCATCCCACAGTAAGTCTCAGCCTCAGCTGGAAGGTCCTCTGAAGATACTTTCCATCGACTCACCTTACTGGGTGATACCCCTGGCCCACAGGGCTGCTTGTGCCCTAGTGACAGCCCCCCAGAAGGTTTGGGTCAGGGGCTCTGTTTCTCTGATAAAAAGTCTTAACAAACCTAAAACAGAATTCCATTGTAAAGGTCATGTTTTAGAAATAAAATACAGAAAAAATAGCAGGAAAATGTGAAGGAGTGTATGGATGAAAAGCTTACAAAAAAGCCAAAACCTGGTTACTGATTGATCTGTACTGACCAAGACAGAAGAGTGTTCTGTTGGGCTCTTCCCAAAAGCTTGATGTCCACTAGTTCTGTCAACAAGACAGGCTGGGATGTAGAAGTCAGCTCTGCAATATTTTCACAAAGGCAGCAACTGGCTGGGTGCTTCTGGCTGAAACTAGAAATGCCTGTCTAAACTCCAGCACAGTGTGTTCCACTTAACCCACAAACAACTGTACGGTTTCCTTATGTCTGGATGGTTGGGACCAGGCTATAATTTTAAAAGTTTCTCAGACAGAAGCAGACATTAACCATTTCCCCCTCTGTCACTGCTCCGTGGCTGGGAAGACAGGTTAGCAGTGAGCAGATCTAGTACATCAGGTTCTGTGTCTCTTTCCCTGCAGCTGCATGAGGAGGACAGGCAGGGGTCTGGTCACCTTGTGAAACACTGTTTGGGAATGTTGGGCAAGGAAACTGCTGGGATGCACATGATGGAAATGATTGAAAAGAGCATTTCCATACCTTGCATTGCACCACTGAATGTGTGGGTGGGTTGTTTTCTGTTGCCTGAGTTGTGGAGCAGAGAGATCATGGACCTCCTGTTGCTTTGTACACAGGTGTCACTGTAATGGTGGAGAAACTGATTATCACAAATGAGATCTGGATCTCTTGGCCTTAACAGAAGTCTCTTCATAGAATCACAGGCTTTCTGTAAGGATGCTTCAAATTATAAGGGCTACAGTCTGAAGATAGTGCTTTTGTGACAGTTACTGGTGATTTTGTCAGTCATGTAAAAATGCATGTGCCAAAAAAAAAACTGTATCTGCAGATCCACCAGCTGGGGAATGATGAGATCAGGAACTTTTGCTCTTTGGCACAGGTAGCATAAATGTTGCACAGAGATCCTGGTTCTTGAATTATATGGAAATAACAGTGCATAAAAATCATATTTCCATTCCTTTTAGGGAGCAGATTTTCAGCTTTATTTTACACATAAGCACATAGCATGAATAAGCATATTAAGGTAAGGGGGTGGGTGGAGTGCTCTGTCTTCCAGTGAATCCTTTAGGAGTTAAAGCATTAAATGGTATTACGCTTCTCCAACTCAGCTTGAAGCAAGAGTACAACAGAAGATTAGAAGCCACTAACTAGTCCCTGCTGTCCCTACTCCTCAGTTTTACTAAGTAGTCTCAGCTGCCAGGGAGGATCTGGACTTTTCTGTTCACCAGGGAAAAAGGTTCTCAAGGACCACACTTGGAAAGGGACAGAGCATCAAGTGCACTAAGCCAAACTGCCCTTTTTAAATAAGTAAAGCCACTCATGGTTTGAGTGACATCTGCAAATGTCATTAAAATACTATGCTTCAGCCAACATGGTGATTCTAATGAGAGGGTCCCCAGTGCAGACACACAGCATTAGAGCTGCCAGTGCAATTCCCAGCCCCACGTTCCCAGCCCCATGGACTGTGCTGAAACTGCACCTGCAGGAATGACACCAGACTTGGACTGCTGGATGCCAAGAGTTATAGCCAGCTCTGGTCTCCAGAGACAGGAAAAGGAAAGGTTTTAGAGCGACTTTGCACCTGTGAAACAATGTGCTGCTATTACAATGCCCAGCACCAGCCAGCCTTTGCTCCAGGGAGGGCTGGAGTACTTTAGAAAGCTTTTTGCAACAGCTATGGTCACTATAAACACATAAGGAGAAAGCAGCTATTAAAAGATTTTTGAAAGGCTCTCTGTTGCTTTCTGCTGCCTTTGGAAAGGTTAAGCTTGCAGTGAATGCCAAATGATAAGCTTTGCAATCCTCAGCACTCCTGAGACCTGAAAGAAATCTGCTGGCAATTGTTCTAAGCTAATGATTCCCTGCAGGTTGATTAGTGCTTATTTGCTGAGGGGTGAGAGGCTGTAGCTACAGAAGTTATGAAAACAAATTGCCTCTGTGTTAAGGAATGCCAAGCTGCCTGCTCAGTCTAACCTACTTCTACGTTCTTTATTTTAAGGTCTGTTTGCAAACTCTGAGCTTGCTTTCTGCTGATTAAATAGTCCCCTGCTATGATTTACTGGGACAAATATCTGAACCACAGTAGGACACTGAAAGCAAGATACTGTCTCTCCTAGTTAAATTAAGGGGATATATAATAACATATAATAAATATGTTGCATTTAATGCAAATCACGTTGCCTATTAGGTTTATGGGAATCTCTTTCTTTTGAAAATATAGGGGGAAAAGATGATTTTTTCAACATATTAGGGCTGTGTTTAGTCGCTCTTTGTGACTAATCAACTGCCTCTCAAAAGTATTAGGTTTAGATTGAAGTTGGGAAATCACCTGGTCTCCAGAAAAGCCAACAAGGAGACTTCATTCTCCAAAAGACTCAAGTACACAGGTCCTGGCTGTGTCAGAGGACAAATGTGATTCCCAAGCCTGGCTCTCACTGCCTGGCTCTCACTGAGGTGCCTGCTGTGCAGTAAGAGCAGTAACACTGTCACTTCCCAGGACATCCCAGTGCTTCTGAGGCAGAAAGCTGACATGACTTCTGGTTTAGAGTTGGTTTTGAACAGATATGTGTGAATAAAAGCAAGGTCTGAAAGAAGGCAGGGAATCCTCTGATAGAGGTGGGTTCCTCAGAGCATTTTACTGAGACTTAAGCTTGGCAGTCCACCCAGACCAGGCAGAGAAGAAAACTGCTCCAGTGAAGGGATTCCTGCACCCTCACACAGCTTAATGACCAGCAGTGCCATAGACATCTGTGCTCTCCAGGAACATTTTTGCCAGAGAAACCCAGCCATGCCTAAAGTAAGACACTAGGCTGGAGGGCTAATTCAGTGACAAATCCTGTGCTCATGTGGCCACCTGCCCTGATTGAGCAGTTGCACCTTGATGTTGGTAATGCACAAGTACCCAGTTAACTCCAGAAGGCAAAGTGGGAGCAGATGGACCTGCAGGACATCTAACACCAGAAACTCAGGCAGGCTAGCAAAGAAAGTCCAGGCTTGTCAGGTAATATAGGCATAATACCTGGAATTCCAGCTGCCTTTTGCAACTAGATTTCATTTGGTCAGTTGTATTTTCAAAGGTCCATCAGTAGAAGTGCAATTCCCATTTTTATTTCTAACATTATGTTTCTCATCATTAGCAGCCTATGCATTAGTTCTAACACGAGGCCTGAATTTTTTCCATCATGTGCAGGCATTGAAATCATTCTGTAAATGCCTCAGCAAATAGGACACAAGCTTCTCTGGGAACCTGTACATTTTATGTAAGATGAGTATGTGATCATTTTGAACTCGAAGGCTATTTTTGTGATGTGGGGGAGAGAAAGGCAGTTAGAGCTGAGAGCCTGGATGATTTCAGAGGCGTGCTGAGCTTTACCAGGGGAGGTGAACTTTTCCCCTCTCTGGAGCTTGAGACTTTCAGTGCAATTGCTGTTACATTTTCTGATGAAGCCAGCTTTGAGAAAATGTTTTTTATTATCCACTGAAGGAAGAGACACACAGATGATACCTACACATGAGAACATGTTTTTTTCCTGAAGAATTTACACTGATCAGAGTGGGAAGCAGAGTCTTGAACACAATATTATTATTCAATCTGTTGACATGAAACCTGCTCTTTCAGAATCAGCAGCACCTTCACAAATCTTGTAACAGGCAGCTGCTGCTTAAAATAATGCAACACAGACCAGCAAACCAGTTGAAGGCAAGAACTGTAGGTTGCCTATACATTTATGCTTTTCTTTAAAAAATACAAATTGATTACACCCCTCTCTGAGAAATATTCCTACCTATGGCAATACACTCTTCATCTATATCTAGGCATAAGCTTCCAAGTCAAATAAGCTAGTAAGTGCATACACATTTATGTTTCTCTTGGTAATCATGACCTTTCCCTAGTATTCTGCAGGCAAATGCTCTAGCTGTCAGTGATATAATACAGATGCAAGCTTCTCTGTCAAATAAAGCTGTGCACTAGACATGCAATCTCATTGCTCTTGAAATAAAATCAACATGGAAATATTGTTATTTCTACAGTAACTTTAATTAGCAGAAAAATTACAACTGACTATGATCCCTAAGCAACTATATGGCATGCATTTTGGATTTGCTTCTGTAGTAGATTGACTACTACAATCAATATGGTCTGCATCATCTACATAAATACACTGCTTTTTCCCATTCTTACAAAAAGGCACAAAAGCTCTTCTTGCAGGCCAAGAAATCCTTTGGCAAATGTACAAACAAAGAAATATAACAGCAGAGGCTCATAACAAACATCTGAACAATTTCAATCAGTGATGTTTTTGATGGTATCTGTCACCTCATTTTACATTTCATTAAGTGACATGTATCACTGACGAAAAAATCTTAAAGTTATCCATTCCAAGAGCACTTCTCTGCTTATTACGTTTGTTAGGAGATGAGACAAAGTTTTTAGCAGCTCAGTTCATAGATGCAGGAGATTTCTAAGCCTGGAAGTGGCTGCCAGTTGAGCCTGACCTCTTGTCTGCCTCCAGATTTTCAATTACTTCCCATTAAGTTGGAACCCAACTGCTTTTTTTTATAAATTAAAATTTAGCTTTCAGAAAAGCAAATTCAGACTTGAACGGGGGACATTAGGAGGAAATTATGGAAAATCCTTCCTTTCCAATTTTTTTGCTTCCAGTGGTTAATTGTTCTCACTGCTAAGACTCTGTGCTTTATTTCCAGTGTGAAGTCATTTGGCTTCATCTCCCATTCATGGTTCTCATTATGCTTTTTTCTATGAAAAGTGCCCCTTCAGACTGTGTATTTTCTTTCATTAACATGCCTGTAAATTAGCTCTTTCTTTCTTTTAAATCAGGCTGATCTGTTTAAGTCCCCCAATTTAATGCATTTTCCCTGGCCCTTCAATATTTTCATGTTTCTTTGCATCCTCTTCAGTTTTCCTGAAGCCTTCTAAAAAACTTGTGAAAAAGCATGTTGATGATACACAGTATTTTGGTTTTGGTACCCACACTCAGTGTCAGACTTCAGTTAGTTTTGCTCACCATCAATTTCTCTTCAATACTGCACAGGGAATTTCTGATAAAGTATTTCTTTACTGGGACCTATTCTGAGTCACCCACCTCAGACTAGGATACCTCCTCTCTGCAAAGATTTGGTCTTCATTCCTTGTTTAGCAGTGTACAATGTATTAAAGGGTGTTTAGACAGAATGAGCGCAGTCTCAATCTTGCATAACTTTCAGCCCACACAATTATTTACTTTTCTGTTAACCAGATATCTTATTAGCAATGATTTTATGTTTCCAGATCACCAGTGGAGATATCAAAGAGTGCCAGACTCAGCACTCGGCCTGAAAGAGCCTTAATAAAGCCAGCCTGATTTGATAATGGATGTCACTATGATATGTTGGTTCCTCAGCAGCTTAGTGCTCACTTTACTGATATTTTCTAACACTACCATCAGAGCATTGTGTAACACTAGATCTAATAACTTGCCAAAGTTGAAGTTTATTATTTATAACGATTACCTTTACAGAGAAGATGTGATGAAAAATAAAGTGGGCTTGTTCAAAAAGAACTGCTCTTGGCTCACATATAGTTGTGAACTTGTTGAATAAACCTTGATCAGATCTAGAAATTTAAAGTGTAATGTTTCCTCACTCTGTAGAGAGAATAAGTGCTCAGTGTGTGTCTTGGTGGTGTGGTACTAGCCATGAGCTTATGGCCACCAGCAGCTCACAGAACCTGCTGAGGCTCAGCTTCACCCTCCACAGCCCATCCCAGAGCAGCTGTACCCACCATTGTGCTCCAGCTGCTTGTCTCACTCCACCTTCAGCAGATACGGGGCCACTGTGCAGGATGCTTTTATTGACGGTCTCTTCAGTTAGGAAAAGGACACAA